>NDGN011376544.1:0-19733 GCA_002564285.1 Tympanoctomys barrerae
TTTCATTGCTACTTTACCTTTTTTCTCATTAAAATGGATTAAAAAATTAAAAATTTAATAAATAAAGTTCGTTTTTAAAATGAGATTAATACTACATTTAATGTTTTGCTCAAGAGTTGCTCCAAGGGCTAAGAAATATCAAAATATTGAAGTACCATGCAAATAACAGAAACACAATAGAAATGATAAATTTCTACAGATATAAAAGATAAATTCATACATTTTAAATTGTTTTACAATTATTACAGATGCATCTTACTTTTACTCATCAATAAGATGGACAAACACCAGGAATAATCAATTTAGACAGATTCACCTGAAAAAAGAAAAAAAACCTTACACACTCATATGTCTCACCTCATTGATAAATCAATATGTGAATTTACTGTACCTGTTTGTGACTTTCCATGTGGAACTCATTTGTAAGATAGCATTTTCACTTCAGTAGCCTTCATATACAACCAGGTTTTTCAGTACGAAGTCATGTGATCATATTTTGTATCTTACTATCAATGTATATGGTGAATACTCTTTCTTGGAGGTATCATTTAGGAAATTTTTAAGTGAATTTTTGGCATACAATCATAACCTATATTAAATCAGACTAGATAATAGTTCATCCAAACACTTTTATCTGACATCAGAAGAATTATTTAAGTAATAACTAATTTATGAATGTTGTTTTTTAAAATATGAACAGCTGAAAAGTTCATGATGAAGATTAACCAATGGAGAGAATGGAAAAAACAAAATAATGGGGCTTGAAATAGAATCCTTTGTTAATATTTATTTATAAACCAAAATTTCAGAATAAGCAATCCCACTTCCGAAGTCATCCCCAATAAATCTAATAAGAAACTTACAAGCTATTTTGCAGGCAGCATAAATTTCCACACTTTATATAAGTCACATATTGCCCCTAACTTTTGAGCAGTGCCAATAGGGTTAACAAGCATATGTATAATAATTACATGTCCAAAATGAAGAAGACATTTGGCATTCTTCATTGAAAGGCAACTTGATCTCTGCATTGCAATGCTTGAATCTTAAAATGGAGACAGCTTAATGAACGCATTTTACTTGGGTCACTGGTAAAGCATGTTCATAAGAAAAGATAAGATTAATGTGCTTACTTATGAGAAGCCTCTTATCTGCAGCAGGCCTGAATATTAATAAACCTTCAGCTTCACTCTCTTCAGAGAAATGTGTTTGCCTGAATAGTTTATTCCATCAGAAGCGTAACTTGCATCCTGATTGGTGGGGCATCCACAGAGCTAAGTCAGAGCCATTGCTCCCAATAAAAGTGTTGCCTGAAAATATCCACAAAATAGGACAGTGATTATTTGAGAGGAGCTTATGGATAACTACTTCAGTAAAAGCTGACACATGCCTCTGATAAAATTCAGAGTCAAAAATAGAGTGAGATCAACACTATCTAAGTCAAATACTTGCAATGAAATGAGAATAAATTATAATGTACTTGGGACAAGATGACTTTGGGGAGTTACGTTTTTAGTGAATTGCTCAAGAGCGAAAGGCATTTTAATATCGTGAATTGTCAAATTTGAATAAAAATGTAAGAGCTTGCTGAAGTAGAAAAATAAGACCTTATAATACAGTACTATGAATTCCCTCATTTTTATTATGTCAGAAATAAGATTAAATTTGTATGTAATTGTTGACCTACATATGACCAGCTCAAAAGAGCCAAGTGATGCACTATTTACTGAAGATAAAATAAATTTAAATGTTTTTCCAGTACTTCTTTATAGAATTTAATTCTCCTGACAAACAAGGAAGCATCCAAACAAACATACACAAAATACTGGAAAATATTTACTCTATCCAGCAAAAGGTAAAGCTTCATTTGGATACTTTAAGCTACCTTAAAAACTACTGGTAAATCTGATTTTAAAAAGGTCTCCGCATTGGAGCTGGGGAGATGGCTCAGTGGTCTAAAGCGCCTACTTGGAACAAGTTTGGCAAAGCACAGGGACCGCGGTTCGATCCCCCAGCACCACATGCCAGCCAGCCCTGCCCCCTGTTGGGCTGAGCTGGACGCGCACACACACACACACACACACACAATAAATAAATAAATAAATGTTTAAAAAAATAAAAAGTCTCTGCATAAATACATTGCAGTGTTTGTTCTAAATAAATGCCACAAGTTTAAATATTCGAATTATTTAAGATTTATATTTTATCTTCTCTCTTAGGAACTTTTAAATAAACATTAGTATTAATCTTATAAATTCCTGAATTAAGAAATGCTTACTGTATCCTAATTCAGTATTTAGCTGTGTAATAAAAATATTTACTACTGTCATTTATAAACTTCTTGTATTGCTGATATTTCATGTCATATCTCTTCAAAAACTACTCATTAAATTATGCATTGGATAACTTTTTCTATAATATCTAAAAAGCCTCACAGGTAGAGGTCTTGCATGATCCTTGGCAAGGTTATTTCATGAATTTATATGCACTGTCTTCATTTGAAGTTGTTATCTCTGACTAATCTTCCACAAGCTTAAAAATATTAAAATGACTTCTTACAATATCATATCCCATCTCACCATGGTCAGAACTTTCACATCCTAATTAAAAATCTAATGAAATTATTCATAGATATTATGTTGACTTATAATTATTTTAATTAGAAATTTTCTGAAAATATGTTAAATCCACTGTTCCCATTTGTAGGGTCTAGAGAATAGAATGGATCAACATAACCTAAGTCTAAATTATTTGAAGTCAAGAATAATAAGCCAATATGAAAATTTTACTTCATCTGCTTATTCTGATAAATACTTGTTCACAATAATCTAAAGCAAGATGCAAGTTTAGATGGATTTCCACAGAGAAATGACAACACCGAGATGGCCCCACTCCCTACCTCACCATTCCACATCTCTTCCCTTCAACCCCTAGTTTCTGCACTTAGTCACTCCAACTCACTTGGCTGTGCTTTGCTCAGAAACCTAGAGAAGCATCCATGTCTGGCCACTGTATGTCGTCACTAGCTGTACCATGTACCCCTGCGAGAATGGAAACAGGAATGGTGGCTGTTGGATAAGTCAAAGGAGTCTTGGTTGTTTAAATAGGACAAATAAGGTCCTAGGCTTCTTGAATGTGAAGGGCAGCATATAGAGTCTGAGGGGGAAAGACATCCAGGTTCCATGGTCTGCTCACTGTGGTGAATGGTGCATGGCTAGAATATGGTCAAAGTGAGGGCCTCATTCTTTAGTCAATGAAAAGCCTCCTTCTATGTGGCAAGATGCAAACAAGACCCATGCAAGAGTTTGACTCTGCTTTTGAAGAACATAAATTATTCAAGAAATGGAATTGTTCTTCCACAATCAGGGTTTTTAAATCAAATTGAAGCACAAAGAATAGTTTACAAAGAAGCAAATGTGTGCCCAGTGCATTTGGAGAAACTTTGGATGGGGTTATCCCTTTGTCCCAGGAGAATCATACAAGATCTATTAACAAACCTCTCTAAACCATCTGGAGTGTTATGGTGGCCTTCACTTCACTATCATTTGCTCTCACTGTGCTACTCAACTTTCTGCTTTCTCAAAGGACATCCCTGAGTTTTATACTGTCTGTTTATTAATTATCAAAGACTAACATTAAGACAATGCATATCATAATGTTTTCTTCAAAGCAACAGCTGTGCTGTCTTTAACAATGTTGTATTAAGTGTCTAAGTTGTATACCACATTGAGTTGTTAACTTTTCAGAGGATGACACCAATTTTTATCCACTTTACTAGATTTTTAATGAGCAGATTTTTCCATGATGTCTGTGTCAGAGGGTGGAGAGGTATTGTTTTTCCTTTCCAGCTGTTTCAATTAAAGTGAAGATCATTATTTTGTGTGCTCATACATCTGTAATACATTTGATTAGGGGAAATCCTGACACAAAAAGTGACTCATCTGACACTGATTTCAAAAACACATTGATAATTATTCCAGATTGGCAAACCTCACGTTTCAGCAACAGATGCGTTTTCACTAGAAAACTCACACCATAATTTATCTTCATTTTTTCCCTCCTCTATTTTCTCCCCATCATCTGGGATGTTCTGGAGCATGTAGGAATAAATAATCTCCTACAGACCAAAGCAAAGAACACCAGGCTCAAATTTGAATCAAGCCATCTAAGCCCCTTAAATTGCACAGTGGTGCAAAGCTGTACAAATCATCATTCTAAATCTGTCCACACTTTCATGCTGTTTCCTCAGTAGGAATAATTGGATGATTTATATTTCCTGCTGACTTTTCAACATGATTGTCAGTGCATAAAACAAATTAGTTTTAATAAGAGCTTTCACATGAAGACACAGAAATAGAATGTTGAAAAAAGTAGTTGGAAGTTTTCAAGAACTGTATTGATAGAGTAGCACAAGAAGAGTATTCAAATAATTAGGGTGTTTAAGCAAAAATGGGGATCCTACTTATTACTTTACATATTTTAAAATGTCTAATGAATTTATTCATGATAAACATAGTGTCTTGAGTCAAATGGGTCCATGACTTGTCTACCATTACTGAAACTCTGCAGCAGTGAAATTGAGTGTCACGACAGAAAAGGTGACAAAGCGTAGACTCCCATAGATATGTCAGAACGTACAATTTCTTTTATTTTTTTATTTTTTTAAAATTTTATTTATTTATCTGTGGGGGGGGGCAGCTCAGGCCACCAGGGGGCGGGGCTGGCTGGCATGTGATGCTGGGGGATTGAACCGCGGTCCCTGTGCTTTGCTAAGCTTGTTCTAAGTAGGTGCTTTAGACCACTGAGCCATCTCACCAGCCTCACAATTTCTTTTAAAAATAAAGCTTGAATTAGACTTCACTGAAATACTTAATGGCTCTGTGTAAGGTACACTTAAATGTGTCCCCCAAAGATGCATGTGTTGGGAGCTTGGTTTCCTTTGTGGTAGGTTGTGAGGTGAAGGGGACTTTTAAGATAGAGAGCCAGTGGGAAATTTGTCCCACCTCATGCTGGCTTCCTGTCTTTTCATGCAATGTTCCCTTTGCACATACTCTTGCCGTTGTAGTCCCATCCATCATGAAGCAATACAGCCAAGAGTTGGTGCTGTGATTTTTGAATTTACAGACTGCAAAACTGTGAGCTACATGAAGCATTTTTTGTTTATAAATCTCACAGCCTCAGGCATAGTATTCCAGCAACCAAAAATGGATTGATGCAATGATTTTCATTATTTTAAAAAATGTATTCTGGAAGATACTTTGAAAGGATTAACAAATAATGTCATTTATAAAGATGATTAATCTTTTCTGTTGAGGAATGCATAAAGGGAATTCTTGTAATTTTGGAACTAAATATACTTTTATTAAGTTTATAAATGCTGACAAAATGATATCCTAAATATAATTTCTATTATTGGTCAATTAGTTTACTTAATACAGTACTGTTTTATTTTTTACTTATTTAAAGCTATATGTTTTCAGCATATGAGTTCACAGTAGCAAATTTTTACTATAAAATTTTACTAGTACCCTATTACCAATGTTAATCACTGAATTATTCCTAAAAATGATGTTATCTGTTTAAGTCATTATGTATGTAAAATATATACTAATGAAATGATAATGCTAACACAAACATAAAAAGAAATTAGAAGACCTTAGTGAAATTTACGAAGGCACGTGTCATTCCGATACATATATATATATATATTTTTGTTTGTTTGTTTGTTTTTCTTTTTTTTTGTGGTACCAGGGATCGAATTGAGCTTGCCAGGCAAACACTTACTCCACTGAGCTATCTCCCTGACCCAGGCGCATGTCATTCTGGTCAGCATTTCCATCACTGGTACAAAATACTCAACACTTACAGCTTGTCTGAAAGGTTTACTTTGACCCACGGCTTAAGTAGACTTAGTACGTGTTTTGCTGGAGCTATGGTGGAGCAGTGCTGCTAGGTTCAGGGTACTTGGGAAATAGAGCAGGGACGTAATACCAGAGAGGAAGGGACAAGGACCTGTAGGGAGTATACACGGCCATGCCTGGGTCAATAGAAAAGTGTGGTCCATGAAGGCAATGGTCCATGAAGGCAATAGAAAAGTGTGTTTTACTAAATTCTTATGTGGATGCCAAGCTCATCAAGTGAATAATTAAGTTTACCTGTCATAACTGTATTATAATCAGTTCATCTAACTACTCATAAACAAGGTTTGAATGAGAACCCAGATTTCAAGCAAACATTCAAAAAGAGGTCAAAAAAATGAATTCATGAATATCAAGTGGACTTCCTAGGAGGCTATGATTGTCTATGAATTAAACTTAACATATGCAGCCAGAAAATCTTTAAAGCACATTCTAGGAGGACTCCTTCACCAGATAGTAGGTTAAAATGTATAGGTTAAGCTGAATTTTAACAAAAATATTTCACAATATTTATAATATTTAATCACTTTAGCATTAGCTCTTAAATATCAGGTCCTGGTCATCATGTCTTATCTGGATGACTACCTATATTTTCCACGTATGACAGACAATTGTAATGAATATCAAATGAGAAAGTTAGTTTCCGAATGGTTCATAGAGGTGCCTGCCATCAGCATGGGGCTGAGAAACCAAGAGGGCTACGTGGCTGACGGATAGGATATAGGAACTACTAACACAAGCCTGAAGCACAGGACAGCTGCTTGTGTTAAACACACAGTGAATGCATTTAGCCTAAATAGGCTACTTTTCCCCTCAGTACTCTTCAGTGCAGTAGAGTAATTTTCATGTTGCAGGACTCAGTCCCCAAGCCCAATTTTGGGACTAGTTATTCAAGTACATTACCAATGATGAGGTGTCTTGCTCTCATCTGTGACACGAGGCCCCAGTACTTAGCTTCACTTATGATCAGCAGCACATTCATATAAGAAAGTATAGCAACACTTTGTCAGAATGAGCATTTAGTTCTTGCTTGTGACAAAAATGTGGCACTGTGTTTTAATGGAATGAAGACTCTTTCCTATTGTCAATTACATGCAAGCCATCAAAATGCAAAAATCATCACATTATACACATATATTTCTAGGAAGCCAAAACATCAAATCAAAAATACATTTAACAAATAAATTAGTGAAATTGAGATACTTGGCTTGTGTTCTTTTGAATAACCTGTGATTACAAGTAGTCAGCTTTAAAACTTAGAAAAACTACATTGAACAGCTATTGTTTAGTTGCCTGGATCCAGAAAATGCCAGACTTTGTGATGAAGAAAAGTCTGGTATTAAGCTTTGGAAACCTCAAATTTTTATCAAAAATATGACATATTCACTTATAATAATGTCAGCATTTTACAGACAGTTGTGACTGATGCCCGGAGCACAATCTTTTTCTGTTGATTTTCTTATTGTGTCACTGGATTCTTCTTTATGGCAATTAATAATGTTCAAAGAGGCTGAGTAAGAATGAAGCCAGCTGCTGTCCTTATCACCAGACAGATGACTCTCACTTCTGTTCCTCCACAAATTAAGCGAGGTGAGTGGTTATTTCCTCTTGCAAGAGAGATTTAACCTCGCGTTATTATACAGGTTGCTTTCATCAGGAGCCCCTTCCACTCTGTGTGGGCTGTGGAATGCTGATGACTCACTTCATTTCTCTTAGCAAATACCTCTTGCAATTATATTTTAGACGTTGCTTGCTATTTGCTTGGTATTGCCGCTGACTGTCAACCATCCCGAGAGGGCTTATTGACCTCACACCTGTGTAGTTTGCAAAGCAGAGCAGCAGGTGAAAGGCAAATGAAATAGCAATATATTTTGGGCCGGTGACACCTGGTCCCCAAACCTCCTGATTTATAGGTCAATAACTAATCAGCGATAAAAGAACTGATTGAGCAAGGCGAGTCAGTGTTTAGGAGCCTAAATGACTAGATTGTTTCCCAGTGGGTCTAGCTAAGCAGGTATTCAGTGAGCCAAAATTCAGAAATGCATAGTTGGATACCACTTACAGCTCTTTAGATAGGATGAGAATAACACCCTTGTGATACAGTTCAGGATATAGAACTGGCAATTACGAAAGTTTACATGGCTTCTCTGCCCCCTGCTGTGTTTCCTGGTTCCCAGGCTTCTAAGAGTGTGCCGGACTGAGATATGGCCATCACCACAGCAGGCACTCTCTTTATTGCCCTAAATCTGTGGTTTAAGCTAGTGCTCATTCTTGGAATTCTTTCTAAATACCAATCACTTTAAGTTGGTTGTTTCCTACAAAAAGTCTGAAGCAAATTACCTTAGCGATAGCATCATAAAATAGGAACTATATGTAAGTCTTTTTATATGTAGAGTCGATAAGGGTATTAGACAAGTTACTATTCTTCTCAAAAATGAAGAATAGAACAGTTTATGCAGTATATTCTTGGCTTTTATAAGCTACAACACAAACATTATGATGATAATGGAGAAAGCATTAGGCATAAAGGAATAGGGGATCTATATAACATTCAAATAGCCTTCATTCCTTAGTTTGATTTTTAATACTCCAGAAATACAATGATGTCTTCACTAATGAAGAAAATATAGTCATCAAAGAGTCTCAGCTAGATGTAACTCTGCATTTACTTTTTAAAAATGCATTTAGTACACGGTCTAATTAATTAGTACAGGGTTTCACTACACAGATCAGACTTGCAGTGATCCTCCTGTTATCAGCCTCCCAAGTGCTAGGATGACAGACCCATGACACCACACCCAGTCTCAATCATCCCCTTAGGGCACCCAGGGGGCAGGGCTGGCACAGCATGCTGGGGATCGGACCCCAGTCCCTGTGTATGCCTAATCAGGCTCTTTAATCCTCTGAGCTATCTGGCGGGTCCTGCATTGAATTTTATGGGAAGCAGAGTAAGCAAAATTCATGTAGATTTCCTGACCATTCAGGTGTTCAATATAATGGTGTGGTTAGGACTATTGCTCTCCTAGGAAATTAGAAAAGAAATATGACTTGTTGTTTTATGAAAATAAATACAGATGTTATTTCAGGAAACTTATTCATCATGGCTGGGAAGATAACTGAGTGGCATAAGTATTTGTCAGACAAAGTTCTAAGTTTGATGCCTGGTGCCAAAAAAAAAAAAAGAAAAAAAAAACACAAAAACAAAGATAAGAAACTTATTCATCAATATAATAATTACTGATTAGGAAGAAAATCATTGCACTATGATATATTGCATGGGGAGAATGACAGGTTAATAAATATATACATTCATGATATTCCTAGCAAAGACAGGTGGTGCTGAGAGAAATAATGTGATGCCACTGGGGCTCAGAGAAAGTTGCTGTGAACATAAAGAAGAAATCACCAAAAAGAAAGGACACAAACAGGCATTTGCAGGAAGATCGATGTGAGTCACATATCATTGTTTAGGAAACAGCATTCCTCATAGAGCAAGTGCCAATCTTCTGAGGTAATTAAGATGAAGACATAGTTTAGGTTATGTCAGAAATATTAATAAATCAATGTGGGTGAAGGAAAATGAACAAGGCTTTGAATAGTAAGAGTTATTATCATATAGTTAGAGATTAATTATTGTGGGTTCTCTCATGAATTAATGATAACTCACTTATGGATTGTGAACAAAGGAATGAAATGAGTCATGTATTTTTGAGTGAATGCTTTAGTGTTTTTATAAGGATAGATTTTTGGGGTGGAGAGGCCTGGTTTGGAACTGGGCACCAGAGCAACCAAACTGGAAAGTACCAGTTTGGGACCAGGCGCTGGAACTTTGAGTAGACAGGCCTGGTTTAGGACACTGCTGCAGAACTTGCTACAGAGAGGTTAAGAGTGAGATCCAGCAAGCTAAACCAGGAGCAGAACATCTAGCCAGCCAGACACAGCGGGTTCACTTCCACAGGCTGCAGCAGGATGAAAGCGCAGCCAGGACCAGCTGCATGAGTTCAGTCTCTGTAGATCCCGACCTGGTGAACTGAGGTGCACTGCTTGGCTCAGTAGAGCCCAGAACTAGACTGAGATTTATGAGATCATCCTGGAGACAGAGGTGGCAACTGGTAACTGGGCTGAACTAGTTTTCCTGCTAACTCCAGGTATATTAAGGGGAGGTGACCAGACAGAATTTAGGGAAACTAATTTAATACAAGTTCCCAATTTAATATCTTCTTAGCTATAGAGTCATAATGTTTGCTCTTATGGTCTAAATAGGAAGTAATTAGTTAAAAAGTTTGTCAAGTGCTAGATCTCACTATCCATTTTTAGTGTTGCTAATTGTACTACTGTGAATAGAAAACTGTATCTACCACTTGATCATGATCTCTCTTGGGTAATAATATCAGAAGGTACTTGGATAATAACCTCACCAAAGCCCTACTCTGAAGAACAGAGGCCAGAGGCAAACAGAAACCAATAACTCACTCTCAATCAATAGAGAGGGCAAAACCGTGGAACACACACAAAACAATCTCTAACACAGAAGAGATATCTAAAGAACAGAATATACAGAGTGGCTCTGATGACAGTGTAACAACCAAACTATCAAACTTTCACAAAAATTTATCACAGAAGTAAAGCATTCTCTCTGAAATATCAAATTACAAATCAAAGAAGCAAAAATGCATTCTTAGGCCTGAAGTCCACCCAGAACAGATGCAGGAGACACTAGCATAGAAGGAACTGGAAATAGCAAACCTGAAATATCTGAAGAAAAAGCTTCAGAAGAGTATAGAGAACATCTGGTCAGAACTAATCTCCCAAATAAAAAGGAAATGATAACTATAATGAAAGAATTACTAAGTATTTCTAAAGATACACTGATAAAAAAGAGGAGAATAGAGAATTGATGGAAAGCTTGAATGAGCAATATAGAAAAGAAATAGAATGCATGAATTAGATTCAAAGAGATATTCAGGAGATTAAGAACTCAAAAGTAGGCAAAACTCTCTGAACAAAAATGAAGATAGACTTTCAGACCTTAAAGACACTGTTGCAGTTATTGAAAAGGTAAGGAGAGATCTCTTATAAACCACAAGATCCAGGAAATAATAATTCAACAGCTGCAAGATGATGCAAAGATGAACATAAGACTAATAGGAATCAATGAGAATGAAGGAGTGAATATAAATGATATAAAACATATTACTTTTATACAATGGAGTATTACTCAGCTGAAAGAAAGACAAGTTTGTATGCTGATATCTGTGAACTAAGCAATTACATTGAGGACAACAATGTGTACTACAAAAACCATGCTTGAGTATTTGTCATCTAGGTCTTCTAAATGTGTACCATTCCTAATGTCATCAATTCCTCTCTTTAAAATAATTTTTTTAAAAGGTAATAAAAGAAAATGAAAGTGACACAAGAATAAAAATTTAAGATTTCTTGATAGCAAGCAGTGATATTCAATCATATGTCCAATCTTACATAACTATATCGGTTAATCTGAGCAACAGATTTGATGACAAAAATAGATAATATATCATTGTTAATCAGCTATTCTTGATTTGAAAATCTGTAACATATATATTGTTGTATATTACTCTGTTGCTTTTGTTTTTACTCTTCAAAGTAAAACAAAATTATAATAAAAAAGAATACATTTTTGGGAAATGGATAAGACATTAGGAAAACTCTGTAAGAAGTATCCAGGAAGATCTCTAAGCAACAGCTGGAAATTGATTGGACCATGGTAAAAGAAGTTTCAGTGGTGCCTTAATTCTTCCCTTAATGGTCATTTTATTGAGGTATTGGAGATATGACTGACTTATAAATATCCTTACATAGTTACAGTATGTACCTTCATAAATTTGAGCAAAAATAAACATCAGTGAAACTGTCAAAATAATCTATAACACAAACATGGATACTCTGTCCAAAAGCTTCTCCCAACACTCATCATTTATTATTCTTCTTATCACTATTGTGATAAAAGGACTTACAGTAACTTTTACCCTTGAAGCAAAATGTGAAGTGTAAAATTTAACACTGTTGTGTTAAGAAACAGTGTGCCATAAAATGACATTGGTGTTTATTCAACTTGTATAACTGGAAGAGGCTTTATTCTGAATATATTTTCAAGTCAAATATAAATGGATTTATAAATTGAATATATGATGAAAGGGAAAATAAATGTCAAGAGCTTTCAGAAAAGAAATTTAGGAGGATACACTTGGAGAAGGAGGAAGAGTGATCTGGCAACAGTGGGGGTGTAAGGTTATGAATAGGAACAGTTATCAAGTGAAAGTTAGGTTTAGGATACCAAATAAGGAAACTATTTTAAGAGGGAATTTACTAGCTGTGCCACAGATTGTGCTTCAGTCAAAGTGGAGATTAAGGTATGATCATCTGCTTCAGCAACAAAATACTGTACAAGTCGCCTTAAGTGGAGTAGCGAGGACAAAAAAACTCTTCATCCTGGGGCAGGCTCAACGTGAAACTTATTCTTTTCCTCCTGCCTTTTCATGAACATATTATATGTTCACTTGGTCACATTAAGGTTACTGAGCTCAAACTGAAGTCTGTGAATTTTTAAAAATGTACTTGGGTTCTATTATACAATAAAAACTTCCCAGAAGTGGAATGATTAGCAACTATGATTTCTTCTATTTTTTTTTTTATTATTCTGGTGAACTAAGGTCTAGCATTTTGACATGACAAGAATTGAATGGGTTTGATTGAATTGAATTGAATGAAGTAGTGCATGGCATTTGTCTGGGTATTCATTGCAATGGCTGGTACTCAATGATCTGCCCATCACCGTTCAAGCCATGCTTGTCTGGTTGGAAGCTGGAAATGTGCTGATGAGTTTTATACAAACTGACATACTACTTCATCTGCAAGAGACATCGCAGTCAGCTCCTTCATAAGCCATTTGTGTAATCCAACAAAGTAAGGCTGAAGCATGGTGTTTCTGTGAATCAGGTTCTTTAACAACTAGCTGTATAATGTTTCTGTTTGGAAAAGGTAGACTTGAAACTTAGCACAATAAAAATTAACTTCTCATTCTTTCTGTTTTAACTGCTTCTTCCTGAATTTCTATTTATCTCTGGCTCATCTTTCCGAGTAGCAAAATCCAGATGCTTTATCTCTCATATCAATTTCATCAGAAAATCCAGTTGTTCGTGTGTGTGTGTGTGTGTGTGTGTGTGTGTGCATGTGTGAGTGTGTGTTGGTAAGAAATGAACCCAGAGCTTCATGAATGTTCAGTACATATTTGATCACTGAGCTATACCCTACAATCTTATTATTATTGAATATTTTGTTACAAATAGTTATTACATTACAATTTAAATAACCGAACATTTTTTGGTACCAAAAATCAAACTCAGGACCTTATACTTATGAGGGAGTCTCTGTCCTGTTGAGCTACATCCCTAGACTAGATAATTGCACATTTGATAATTAAGCACTACACAAATAACATCAGCAAAATACTAAACATGAATCTATATAAGGATCAACTATCTTTTAGCTCCATGAAAGTTCCTAACATTTTTGCACAGCTCCCAAAAAAGATCTGTCTTTTAGTGTGATAATTGGATTAGTTAATCTGGTCCTTTAGGGGCATGAAGATTCTACAAGAATCTTTACTGCTTCTTATGCCATCATTAAATTTCAATTTCAAACCACTTTCTTCACTAGTATCTCAAAAGGCTTATGGAAGATGCTGACACTGTTCTCTTCTTTCAAATGAGACTTAATTCCCAGAATTAATCTCTCACTCCTACAAGTGTGGTCCTCTGAACAGAACTGCTACAGTAGCACGATCCCTACTGTAATGAGAATCATCAGTAATAATGGGATGCAACCAGGGCAAGGCACACTTGAGTTCTCCACACAACATAATTCTTCAATGAATTACTCAGTGTATGTATTTTCTATTCAGAATAATGTTCTAGCATGGAAAGTGATGAAAATTTCTGTTTTTTTGATCCTCAAAGAGAACAATTTCATAGAAATGGTAAGGTATGTCTATGTAAATCTTCACTGAATTGATTTCTTAAATACACAAGAACTAATTCGCAGCTTCCAGATATTCTGTGAAATTTAAGCACAGATTTTAAGTCCTTGAAATAAAGTAGGGAAACAAAGGAATCTGCAGAACTTTCATTTTTTTGCTGGAATGAATCAGTACTATTTTCTGCCTGTGAATTTTTCTGTTCCAATTCCCATGTGATGTATACACACATTTGTATCATAATATGTCTAAATCAATTTAATGACTATTTCTATACGGGCATTTTTCAATTACATTATATTTCATAAATATCATTTTTAAAAGGTCTCAGAAGTAATAAAATGAAAACAATATTTTAATTGATGGGAGGATAAGTATTATTCATTGTACTTTCTAGCATAAATAGACATGTAGAAGAGTGAGATTGTACTGTATCTGTGCTAAGCGAACAATATGAAAGAGAGAAAATAGAGTCTTACTAACTCAAATGGATCATAAAAATCATATGTAATTTGAAATAACAGAGGAGGCTTTTTGCATCGTCTTATGTATTGATTTAATATCCTCAAATTTTAAAATTCCACTTTTAAATTTATATTTTGGTGTTTTCAGTATCTTATTTTTTTTATTTTCCCATTTAATTCCTGTAACTATTGCTCAAACTTGCCATCTAAGAAGATTTCAGTGCAAAGGTTATTACAGTATTTCTAAAGAAGAACTAATTTAGGGCCAGGGAGATGGCTCAGTAGAATAACTACTTCCCTGGCAAGCACAAGGGCCTGAGTTCAATCCCAGGTTCCACCAAAAAGAAAAAGAAGAACTAATTTCCCATGGAGTCTCCAAGGTACTGGAATTCAAGCTCATGTGCATATTATGCTAATTAGAACTCACTGATCTTCATTTGTGCATATCCCTGTTATAGTTGATCACAGTTGGAAAATGAGTTTGAGTAATGAGAGAAATGAGATGACAAAGCCATAGTTTTTAGCACAGAAGTGATTATTCTCACTGCAAAAAATGTGTGATAATCAGATCTTGTAGTCCTGTTGGCACTCTCTTTTACCCATGCATGAAAATCAAACATCTCTTTATCCTTCTGGTTGGCCATAATGAGCCATGAGACTATTGCAGGGCAAATTTACAGCTTTCTGAGAAAACGTTCTGTGATTTCTGAGTGTTAAAGCGAAGCCTCTAGCTTTAGTTGATTTACTTCAGCATGCAGGCTGGGGCACCTAGCCTGTGTGGCTTGCCTATAAAAAGGGAATTATCATGGACATTATTCTTCTTCTCAATAGATTTATAATCATCATCTCCTCTATTTAACACTGTTTATTGAAATGGTGGGTATAAAGTCATCTGCACATTCCTAGATAGGTAAGAACTATATGCAAATATTTTAATGCGCTCTAAATGTTGATTGTGAAACTGTTATTTTACAGATCTTAACTCTTCCAGGTACTGCTACAGAAAATAAGAAACATCATCTTTGTAACCTTGGAATTCTTCATGGGTACACTAAGGATATATACTTAGGTCTCAATTTTTAACAGCATTAAATTTAAATAATAGCTTTTAGCTCTTCCAAGTACCTTATTACATAGTGCAGACTTTTGCTTTGAATCTGACCTCTGCAATTCAAGAATATTCTCATAAAGTAAGTGAAGACAATGTAGAAAAAATTAATTTTTTTTCATGTATGTATTTGGTAATGTCTCACTATGCAGCTCAGACTTAGTGATCCTCCTCTTTTTAGCCTCTCTGGTACTGGGATTAAAGGCATGCGCCACCACACTCAGACTGTAGCACTGTCTCAGCATGCCCCAAAAGCAGCATGGGCATGACACGTAGGACCCAGGACAGAAACCTGGTCCCTGCGCTTGCCAAAGCAGGCGCTTAGTCTGCTGAACTATCTTGCTGGCTAGAAAACAATTTGTAAAGAGTGTTCATTCTAGGAGATTACTCATAAAAGTCAATGGATATATGGTCTTACCCTCTTGATGAAATCTTATTGTCCTCTACCTCACAACATCACTACAGAGAAATATATGTACCTCAGTTTGTAAGGAGTATTGACTTAAAAATAAATGTTTGACTTAAAAAAATCCAACAAAAAAATCTATTTTAATTCATTGCTTAGGAATTTCTATAGATCTTAGATATTTAATCCAGAGCTCCCAGGCTTCTTGGATCTCATACATTAACACTGTACTTTACATTAAGAGTATCAACTTTGCATCAGTGAGATACAAAGCAAGCACTGTTTGGGTCCTAGCGGTCACTTTTTCAACCTTAGCAATTACAATAAAAGACATGAGACTTGGGTAAATTACATGACATCTCACTTTTCTTAAGTATTAAAGGTAGATAGAAGTGCCAGTACTGTAAATTTCTTCAAAAGACTTGAGGTCTTTTGAAATGAAAAATGCCTCAAAATTTTAATCTCTGTATAAGATTTGATGACAACATTTAACCTACTCTGCATTTCTGCATTTGATAATCTGTTTTTTCCCATGGTTATCATTCTTTAGAAAGAAAATTTGAAATATTTCTTTTCTACATTTTTTTACAAAATGAATTTGCCATTTTATCTCAGTTTCAGTCTTTTCTTTCTCCTGCATTCTCCCGCTAGAATGGGAGATTTTAAACAGCAAGTTAAAAAAAGTGACTTTACAGAGGTTGAAACTATAAATGGGACAGAAGTTGGAAGTAGAGTTAATTTTAAAACTATTCATCCAAACTGGCGAAAATTATCTACACACTCTCTTAAACATAAGATCCAGGCCCTGGGACCTAGAAGTTTCTATGTTCTAGAAGCAATAGTGTTTTACCTTTCGGAAAGATCTGAATTCTGCCTACCCTGTATTTTCTTGTCTTTGTTTATGTTGGCCAGAATATGCCTTAGTTTTAAACTTAATTTATTTTTAAAGAAAATTCTCCGGGCAGGGAGATAGCTTTGTAGGGTGAGCGCCTGCCTGGCAAGCATAGGGTCCTGAGTTCAATCCTGGGGGTGAGGGTGGGGTAAGAGAGAGAGAGAGAGAGAGAGTCTTTTGAAAATTAAAAATAGGAAAAAAACAATATAGAATTTCACTGAACAAATGATAAGAATTCAACAGTGCTTATTATTTTGCATATTGTTTTCTTCAAATTAGTTCTTCAGATTACCAGATATATGCCTGTACACATATATATTTCTTTTTCTCTTTGTTCTCTCTTTATGTCCATGTAGCTTGATCCACACAAGACCTCCTTTTTCTTCAGGTGTAACTTCAAATCCAGCATGCGTTCTCATTTTCTTGACTTGGAAAATTACCTTTAACATTACCTGAAGTGTCTTTCATAGCAATGATTGTGAATGTCATGAATGAGGAAGACCACTTGGGATCTGTTTCAGTACTAGCTTTGGTACAGTGATGGAAATGCTTCACTTCTTTGTGTACATTTGACAGCTAACCAAAGTCAGCCATAGAGAAAATGTGAGCAAGGTTTGCCAGCAATGTGACGTTATGATTTCTTTTCATTCGTTCTTTTGTTTATCCTTAGTTAAGATATAGATACTGCAGTAATTACATTTCTATTGTCATAAAATGAAAAGAAATAATAAAAGAGAAGCTTTAAGTAATATCCCAGTGAGCATTACTTCATTTAAAATTGAGTAAAAATAATTTAAAATCGATGGGCTGGCTAGATATCTCAGAGGATTAAAGCGCCTGCTTAGGCAGTCACAGGGACTGGGGTTCACTCGCTGGCATGTAGTGCCCGCCCCGCTCCGGGGACACGCTGAGACGGCGATTGAAACTGGGCATGGTGGTGTGCGCCTGTTACCCCAGTGCTTGGGAGGCTGAAAACAGGAGAATCACTAGTGACTGATCTGTATAATGAGACTCTGTAGACCCCGTACCAAATTAAAAAAATAAAATAAAATAAAATTTCCTTATACATAGTATGCCTTTTTATTCACAATGTCAATTTCTAAATTGTATACACATTTATTGTTTTCATTTTAAAAGGTTTAAAAAATCCCTGCAAATACAACTTTAATCAACTTTAGCTCTTGTTATATTTGAAGCTCAGGTATGCACCTTGATTTTCAGCATATTACTTAATCTGTGCATAACTCCTTGCCTACAAATTGGAATACTGTAATATGACCTACCTCATAGAGCTCTTAAGAGGTTAAGATGATTCAACACATATAAAATACTTAAAATTCTATTATTGTGATTTTACAAAACTTGAAGTTTTTTTACAATGTACTTTCTTCAATTTTTAGAGATGTCACTCAATCATCAAGTGACAAGTTTCTTGTCATTTCACCTACTTAGTAAAACCAACTATTAAATGATTGCACATTCAATTTTAATAACTAATTTGTTCAGTTTTAATATTATATCTTTCAATATAGTTTTTGAAATGTAAAACATTAAAACTAATCAGAAGTTTTGTTCTACATGTATTATGAATAAAATCAGAATTAAAATAGATATAAAAAGATTTACTTCAGTTATCTGTGCAATAAATATTAAATTTCTTTCATCGTAGTGGGAATACGTTAGATCATGGAGAGCCTTCACTATGGGTTGGTTTACCAAATTGTAACCTGGTAGGTAGAAAGCCTTCTCCTATGCATCTGAAACTCACAATGGGGTGTGATTCTTAAGCAACAACTGTACCTGTGGGACACACTCAAAATATTCATTCAAAAAAGTCTGATGGAGTTTAATAGATATCTAGTTACAGATCTTAAAGGAAAAATTACAGAATTTAACAAAAGATACAATCATACACCAGATACTCTTATGGCTTTACCACTTGCCCACCCAAAAGACTGATGTGTAAAGTGGAACCTGGTCCATGAGAAGAGTAGTGGCCCCAGGAGTTGGACCCTGAGTGTGGTAGAAAGAAATGATGTCCAAACTACAATTGGAAACAAGGAGAGAAAGAAATCTGCTTTCTCTCTCTCTCTCTTGCTAACACATCAATTTTGTACTGCTGTCTACGATTGGTCAAGCCAATCCTGATGACAGAGCTAAGCATTAGGGAGAACAGATACTAGAGCCCACAAGACTCCACTTCTTGTGGCGCAAAGTATGGGAAGAAGGATATTTGCAAGAATTATGTGATTAGAAAATAGAGATTCATCAGACCAACAACCCCAGAAATTATTTTATAATTTTAAATTATTTTTATGTTAGATTGTGACCTCAGCAAAATTCATCAAGGATCAGAAGAAAATACAGTGGTATGTTTTGTAACTAAGTTAACCTATTTTGCATTAAAGGCAAGTTGATAATTTTAAAACAATAGACATTTGCATAAAGAGTAATAAACTACAGAATGCTATTTCTTTTGGGGTTTTTAATTCAGTGAAAGGTTAATTTAACTTATTAAAGCAAAATTGCATGAACAAGTATAAGTCAAGTGTAATGTATGTTTGTCATAGGGGCTAATCACTGTGGGTGTGTTAAAATTTTATTTTTTAGGATATTTCCAGTGATAAATTTTTAATTTTCATTTCATGAGTCTTTGTTTTAAAAAGGAAAACAATGAAAACAATGATACAAAAATTTTAGAACATAATATGAAAATAACAATGTTTAGTACATTTATTGTTACCTTCAAAGTAATGACAAAATATAAGTATTAAAATTGATCAAACAATATAAACACAAACCTTTCTTTTCAAAGAATAAACACAAAATAGTAATATATCTTTTTTTTTTTTTTTTTGGCAGAACTGAGGATTGAACTCAGGTCCTTGCGCTTGCCAGGCAAGTGCTTATTCCACTGAGCCATCTCCCCAG
>NDGN011376606.1:0-10779 GCA_002564285.1 Tympanoctomys barrerae
GAACAGAAACTCGGCGAGATTAGAAGGGCAGCAAAATGGAGTCAATTTGTCAGGGTACAACAAATCAGGGCTCCAGATGCTGGTTGAGGACCTGGAGCTTTGACTCTTCAAGTCATATATACTGAGACAAGCTCCAGTGAGCCCTCTTCCTGTTGGTGTTATCTCATTATAAGCCACACAGGGAAAAGGTAGGGTCATCTGAGAAGTGGTGGAAGGTCTCCCAACAGAGCCCAAGGAAATCTCTAAACTCAAACCAACTGAGACCCAGGAGAGGGAGTGGTGCAAAGCAGTGGGTGGCATGCCAGCTGGCGGCTGGGGAGAGGTGTGCACAGGCTGGGCTAGAGCAGTAGGTTATATGCACAGGACCAAGCTGCCTGACTGGGCCCAATCTGGGTTAAGTGGTGAAGCAGCCACTGAAGGAGGCCAGTGATGAGACAATACCAACAGGAAGAGGGCTACCTAGAACTTGCCTCAGTATACATGACTTGAAAAGTCAGAGCCCCAGGTCCTCAACCAGCATCCAGAGCCCTGATTCACAGAATTTCATTTTTTCCTATTGAACCTGGAATATGAAATACTTTCACAGCATGGCCCAGCATATGTATATACACCTGTTTCATTAAAGACTTATATTTATCCTTACTATTTGTGATGAATTCTGGTATTTTCTATTCTGGCCCAGTCTGTTTCAATAAAGTATAAATGCGGGCCAGAGCCCCCTAACATGATTCAGTATAGCTTAGGTTTCCATGGCAACTCCATCACTATCCATACACAGATGCCCCTAAGATCTGAAGCTGGAAGGGAGGATAGAGGCAGTGAGGACCAGAAGGGGAAAAATAGAGATTTAAATCACTCTCTAAAGCCCCAAAATGCCTGGCATTCTAGCACAGGGGACGCATGCCAACCACACAGGGCTTTGCCACCCATCTGCTGTAAGGACTCCCTACTTGATCTGCTCCCTGCAGATGTGTAAAGGCTTTGTGCAAGTCAAAACGAAAGCTACATATGTCACAACAGGAAAGCAAGCAGGGTAATTCACCCTCCAAGAGTTAAATATTTGTGACAAGGACCTGACATTACTTTGCAATGATCCCCCAACCCAACCCCAGCTCTCTACAATCACTCTGTCTGTGGTGCGGAGAGCTGGGAAGGAGGCAGGGAGATACTTCTGGAGAAGAGTTATTTGAAGTTATGAATATGAGGGCTTGTAATGCTCTGTGAGAGAAACAAGTAAAGCCCGATTCCTCATTAACTACTTTGGACTACTTTAGGCCCATGCTTCACTGATGTAGTCACTCCACACTTGACCATCGTGCAGGGCATCTGTTACACGGGTTACACAGATGGATAACAAGCACCAGAGCAAAGGAATGGGATGTAACATGATATCTTGACTCCAGAAGATTGAAGATGGTAACCCCGGTACTGGCATGACTATGAATTGTACCAGCTTTCCAAAATGCAACCTCTGGTTAGTATCAAATTTTAAATTGTTCATAGTGTGACTCAGCAGGTCCATACCCATGAATTTATGAAATGAAATCACTGGGGAGGTACACGTATATACTTAACAGAGGGTGAGCCACTGAAGACAGCCTAAGTGGCCATCATGATCACTCACCTAGGATTCCCTGGTACTAGACATACACAGGGCTCTTAAAGGCTTCATTGAAGTTAATCCTCAGACCAGTTCAGTGGGAGGTTATGTTATCTTCATTTTAGAGAAAAAAAAACACTAAGACTTGGGATGTTTGACATGTCCAACTCACAACAGGAAAAGCTTATTCTTTGGTACAGGGTATAATTATACAGGGACCTTTTATGGAGATATTTGAAAGCATTCATTTGTGCAAAAGATGTCACCAAGTGCCTACTATATGCCTGCACTACTCTAAATGTTGGGGACACAAAGGCAATTAAAATAGTCCCTGCCCTCAAGTTGCTTTGCACTGACCTGAGAACACAGCTGCAGTGTCAGGAGCTGTGGAGAAAGCAGGTTAAATAACTGCACTGCGTGCATAACATGGTCCATTTTTTATTCAAATAATAGTTACTGAGCCTGACTTTCTGACCTTTCTCTGATCTCTGAGACCCCCAAAGCCCAGAAGGTCTGGTTTTTTCTGTCTGTTTGGTGGAAGGTCCAGACCAGGAGCAGACACTGCATTAAAATGGTTTGTTGATCAAATAGGTGAGCACAAGAGAGCAGGATGCCTAAGAGACAGCAGGCTGTGAAACACTGGTTCTGTCAAATTTAACACAATCTTTACAAAAGAACCATTCTCAAAAGAAAACACTAAAACTCTTTGGAAGCATAACCAGTGAAATTCCTCCCTCTCTACCCATTCTTTAAAAGTAATTCTTAGCCTTTTGATGTATAATTTTCATATGCCCATCCATGGCCCTTGTCTCTATTACTTTTTTCTCATTGCTGAGACAAAATACCCGACACCCACAATCAAGGAAAGCAAGGTTATATAGCTTATGGAGGTTTCAGTCCATACTTGGCTGGCTCCAAGGCAGAGTGGCACATGACAGAGGGCAGCAGTTCATGGTGGTGGAAAACAGCAACGCAGCAGGAGCAAAAAGGAAGGAGCATGAACTTCCCTTCCTTCCTTATATTGCATTCAGGTTATCCGCCCCAGGGCGGGTGTGGCCCTCACACCTGTAATCCCAACATTGGATAATGAATTAATCACAAGCTCGAAGGCTGCCTCAGGACTGCATGAGGCTTTGGGGGCACAACTAGGCATAAGTCATAACAGCCCCTCAGAAAAGTCTTCCTCATTTTTCTCTGCCACGGTATCCTGCCCATTTACTTTATATGCATCCCAAACTCAGGTTAAATGGCTTAATCTAAGAACTCAGATGCAGTTTTCTTTCAGCTAAAGACTCAGAAATGATATCTCCACATCTCCTTTTTGTGCCACCCCTCCCTCTCCCACTTTCCAAGTTTACTCCTTTAACAGCTCTGGATTTTATGTGTCTCTGGCCTTGTAACCTCTGGTTCAGAAAGCCTCACTAGTCCATGCATCTGATTTCCTATTCCTAGAAATCTATGGTGCTCTGAAGACCAGCAAGTGAATTTATCCAAACCTGGGGTCTCTGCCTTGCAAACGCCCTGGTGAAGACCAGAGATCTGGCTCCCCAGAGCACCAGTACAGCAGCTGCAGATAACGGTGATTCCACGAGACACAAAGATATGTGTTTGCTAAAGATACAAGAGCAAAAGCAATTAAAAAGGCATTAGTTGTACTTTTGTGTCGACTTATGTTCTTAAAACTAATTATTTTTTCATTAAGGCTCACAGCCTTGATGGCAGGCTTTGTCACATGGCATGAGCTCATGGGCTTCACTCGTGAGGAGGAGATGAAAGCCTTTGCTGAAGTAAAATATTCTCCCTGATTATGAACAGCCTCGGTCTCTGAGGGCACAGAGACCAACCTTTTCACTGACATTTCTAAACTTTGGGGTTAGAAGTGAACGCACGCATCATTTATGCTGTGCTGATTAGCTCCTCATGACATAAACATTAGCCAGGAGTTTTATCATCTTGACTTTCGCATACACAGTATCTTCTTGATATGTTTCCAGTTAAAGACCTTTGACGATGACCAGAGGGGGGGTTGAAAATTATAAATTAATCATAGTTGTTTATTTCTTTTCTCACCTGAAACCATTAAAAGGAAAGTATAAGACTCATAAACATGATAAATCTACACTGATAGAAACAACAGAAGGAGAGCCATAAGCCGACAAGAGACCAAAATAAATTTATGGAAGCTGGAAAGTGGGTGAAGACGTGAAAGATGAAGCAGCTCAAAGGCAGCCATACCTAAGAGTAGACAGCTCTTTAATCAACATGTTTAAAGTAAATTCCACAATTTATGAAGCCCTCCACACATTCAGAGACTGCCTCAGCAACTCTGCAACACTTATTCTAGATGTCAACAAGAACATCAGATATCTAAGAGGAAAACACTTGCAATAAAAAGGAGAATGTCTCCATAATATGAAAGAAAAAGACCCTAAAGCATTAGAGAAAATTCAGCAAATAGAATATAATTTAAATTGATTAAAGCCTCTGGTATCTTTATGAAGAAAACAGAAGTATATCATTAAAAACAAAATGATTTTATAAAACAGAGACAAACAGGCAACAAAAAAAGGAACTCTTAAAAATGTATAAGTAGCCAAATTTATTGAAAAATAGGTGAAGGTCCTTTTTTATGCATTTGGTATTTGTGTATTCCCTACACAGTTTGGACTCATAGTGATCCTCCTGTTTTCAGTCTCTCCAGCACTGGGATTACAGGCATGTGCCACCACACCTGGTCACTGGCTCAGTGCACGTAAGGGGTGGGGCTGATGTGGCATGTGGTACTAAGGATCAAATCATGGTCCCTGCACTTGCCTAAACAGGCATTTAGTCCACTAAACTATCTCGCCAGCTCTGAAAGGACTTTTTTAAGTCTAAGCAAATAACTCAGAAAAAGAAAAAGATACAGGAAGTGAAAGAGATAAGAACAGTAAATCAACCTGGGAGGTTCAGTAGATATTAACTACCTAACAGCTGAGCATGGTGGCACACACGTATCATCACAGCCCTTTTGGAAGCTAAGACACAAGAATTACAAGATCCAATCCAAAATGAGCAAATTCACAACACAGTATGACCCTGTCTCAAAATTTAAAATTAAAATTAGCATCAGAACCAAGAGTCATAACTCAAACCCAGAAATGTCTGGGTCCAATTTCTGGCTCCAAGTTTTTAATTCTCCTCTTTTCTTTTCATGGAGCAGTGGTCCATCAAGGTGAAAACCTCCTAGGCTCTGCATGTCCTCCTTTATGATTCCTGTCTAAGTTCTGGTAAAGAATTTTGTTGGTCCAACTTAGGTCAACGGTCCTGAATTTGGACAAATCAGCTCCAGCCAGAAGGAGCTGAGAATTTTGAGGAACCACTCTGAGTCATTCTTCTGAGGGTTGTTAGTAAGGAAGGCATGGAGCATGTAAGCAGATGGCCATCCCAAGTGGAGCCTGCTACCCCTGAGTAACACGTTCTTAGGCAGAATTGATTGACTTCCATCACCGTATACACTAACACCCAGAGCTACGTGCCTGATGGTCATAATATTTTATCTGATGTACTCTGCTTCCCTACCCTGAGCAAATCTCCTCCTTCCCAAAAGCAGAATATAGAAGTGCACTGCTTCTTCTTCCAGCCTCAGGCATGGGATGATTGCTTAGCAAACGGCCCCATCACATTTGGTCATATTGGATATTTTTCCTGCCCAGCCGCTCCTCTTCCCAAACTGACCCGGAGGCATTTCTCAAAATGTTCTGCTCAAACAAGCATGTGACAAAACAGCTTGTCAGTTTGTCTCTTTCTTGCCTAAATGAGACTATGATATCAAAATCCAGGCCTCTTCTCATTTAGGAAACAATCTGATAATGGAGCCCTAGTTTAATTTCCTGGGGAAAAAAATAAGATGCTTTTTGACTAGTGAAGTTCCCTCTAACCCTCAGAAGAGGTGTAATTATCTTCTCAGAGTTGGTCCCTGTGGATCCCCTAATTAATTGTGAAATATAGATGAGGGCTGTTCAAAAAGTAAGTTTGCAAAGTTAATTACAACACTAGCGTATTACGTGGAGCCCCGAGTCTGCATTGGTGATGCAATTATTGTTAGACCCATCTGACAGACAGATTATAATTGACTTTTTCAAGTCTCTCCTCTCTGTCAAGTGCATGAGGTGAGAGCAATGACTGATGTTTGTTTCCCTTTATGAAAGCCAGTTTTCAAGGAACACCATTATGAAGGAAATCAGCACCTATCTGCGATTGTGTGAGTCCTCAGCCTGACATGATTCTACTGGTCACTTTTGCATCATTGGGACAACATTCCTGTCTAGGTTCTGGTAAAGAATCTTGTTGGTCCAACTTAGGTCAACGGTCCTCACTTTGGACCAATCAGCTCCAACCAGAAGGACCTGAGAATTTTGAGGAATCACTCTGAGTCATTCTTCTGAGGGTTGTTAGTAAGGAAGGCACGGAGCATGTGAGCAGATGGCTATCCCAAGTGGAGCCTGCTACCCCTGAGTAACGCGTTCTTAGGCAGAATTGATTGACTTCCATCACTTTATACACTAACACCCAGAGCTACGTGCCTGATGGTCTTAATATTTTATCTGATGTACTCTGCCTCCCTACCCTGAGCAAATCCCCTCCTGCCCAAAAGCAGAATATGGAAGTGCACTGCTGCTGCTTCTGGCCTCGGGCATGGGGTGAGGAGGAGATCTTTGTTCTGGCTCAAGGCATGTTGACAGAAAGCTGCTAACTATGTGGAACCCAGGAAACAGAGACAGGGAGGAGCCAGAGGAATGGGCCAAGGACTAGACACGGGACTCAAAGTCTCACCCAGTAACCTACTTCTTCCCATTGGCAGCTCCTACTAGCCTGTCCAGATGTGAACTCAATGACGAGATTAGTATCCGCACAATCCAGTCCTCTCAAGGAGTTTCTTAACCCAGTGAAATCACAGTCAGACTGGGCTGGGGTGATAGCTTGGTGGTCTAAGCACCTGCCTGGCAAGCACAAGGACCTGAGTTTGATGCTGGATACTAATCCAGAACCCTGGGTACACCATGCTGACCCTCAAACCATGATTGGTGGCACATGGATGTAATCCCAGCTCTGGGGAGGCTGAATCAGGAGGGTCACTATGAGTCTAAACTGTGTAGTAAGACTCTTTATCAAATAAATAAATGAATAAAAATTTTAAGAAGACTCCATAGACATATTTCCATATGCTAGTATACAACACACAACCCTACATATGCACACATGTAAGTGTGCTTCTGCATATGTTCAAGCATATACAAACACAAGCACACACCTCACATATACATACCCATGCATACACCAATGCAGATGGCCCATAGAGGATGCAAAATTCAAAGTCCAGACAACTGAGCCAGCCTGATGGCTCAGTGGACAAAAGCACCTGCTTAGGCAGAGTGTAGCTGCCGAGGTGCCAGCCCCGCTCCCAGGGCACCCTGAGACTGCAATTGAGACTGAGCATAGTGGCATGCGCCTGTAATCCCAGCACTTGGGAGGCTGAAAACAGGAGAATCACTACAAGTCCAAACTACATAGTGAGACCCTGTAGACCCTGTCCTAAATACAGGAGAAAAAAAAAAAAAAAAAAACCAAAGTCCAGACACCTGGCTTTGAGTCTGAGGCCCCTTGTGCCTATACCTTCTCAATTGCAGGCAGAATGACCTGAGGATGCCCTTCATTGCATTCCAGGCATAGTTACCGCCTCCTCTTGGGGACAGGAACAATAATGTGGTGGGAGTTTAGATCCTTTCATGTTCCCCTTTGTGACCCATGTATATGGATACATTTGGAGATTGTCTTGTCCCCGTGTCTGAGTGACACATGATACAGAACACATAAGGACTGGTTTTTAACCAGTCGCCAGATGTTGTATCTCTGAGAACACCAGAAGCCACCCAAACAGAAGGGCATCAAATATGATACCCAAAAAACCCAGCATAATCTTTTGTTCCCTTCCTTCCCTGACGGATAAAAGTCGTTGCGCACTGGTGAGATCCATGGGTTACTATAGGGGTGCGCTAGGCCTAAGCCAGGTGAGTATAAACATTATAATATAGGACAAAGGGCAGCAGAGAGTTTGTTCCATGGTTTGACCTTGAGATACAACACTATTTAAGGGAGGAGCATTTGCACACTCCCTGTCCTTGTAACTCTGCATGCCTGCTCCTGGCCATCCTAAATATGATGCTGCTGGTTGGCTAACTCGGTATCTTCCTGTGTCCAGGGGGTGGCAGGACCTGAAGGACGGGTCCACCACTCATTGCTCCATTTCCCTTCCAATTTTTCACTGGAATAAGCAGACAGAGCTACAATTAGCTTGGGGGCTGTGGGTAAGAGACACAGACAGGGGTCTGGGAAGAGCATAGGAGAAACAGTCCTTGCCTCCCTCATGATGGTAAGAACCCTCACACAGAAGACACAATTGAGCTGGACTTCAGTGGACAAATGGCTGCCTCCAAAAGAAGGGAACAGTGGTGGCCCACTGATCGATGAGTGAGCAGACTCAGGGACATGAAAGACACAGCCCATCTGGCCCTGCAGGGTTATTTTCCTATGCAAAGCAGCACTAGGGCTGGAGTGGCAGGAAGGTCCTTAAATAAGCATCCAGCGAGGACTTGTACTTCATCCTGTGGTAATGGCAGGTTCTGGGGAGGAAAGCAAGCTTCCTCTGGGAAGTTCAACCAGTGTGTGGCAGCTCAGCAGCGAAGGTAGGAAAAGATAGAGAGGGGGAGATGGGCCAGGAAGTCCTGTGTGAAGACTGAGGCAGCCAGCAGAGCCATGGTGTCCTCATCTAAGGAGATGACCACAGGATGGACAAGAGAGTGCTGAGGACAAGATGATAGGAAGCCGTGTTGCAGGGCTCCATGGTTTCCTGTCCATGTGGGAGGGTAACAATGGGCTGGGAGGGCTCTGGGATTTGATCATGGAAGCATGGGAGGCTGGCAGTGCTGTTACAGGATCAGACATGAGTGTGGAAATGCCCCTGCGTGTGCGCGCACACACACACACACACACACTCTCACACACACACAGAGTGCTCTTCAGCTCATGAGTCAGCCAGTTGGGCTATCAGGTCCACGGTCTCCCTGAGTTTCCTTACCTCTCCCACCCATGACATTAACAATCACAGTAGTGAAAATATTAAGTGGCTCACGTTACTCACACATAGCTCTCCACACCTGATAGGGATTTTTCAGGCCTAAACAGCTCTACGAGGTGAGCCCACAGAGCTTCAGAGAAGGTGAGTGATCTGCCCACTGTCACACAGCCACTCACCCAGCCCGCTCATTGCCCTTCTTCATGACAGGGTGCATTGTAGTAAGAAAATTCCTCTTAATCGTTCTTTTTGCTGCCACCATCACATTTCTTTCCTCCAGAAAGGAGAACAGCCAAGGAGATTATTTTGACATATTTCCCAAAGATGCTGTTTCTAGAGCACTTGCCTGATAAAAATGATATATTTATTTGGGACCGCCAAGAGCTTGCTGAAATGAGGAATTTATCTGCATAGCTTTTGTTATTAAAGTGATTCTTCTTGTTTATTTCCTTCTAAGCTACTGATTCCATCTATAATACATGAGTTTCAGGTAATAGAAATTTTTCATGCAAGTAAATATTTTAATAACTACATTATGGTCTTGATTCAGAGCGTTACAGGCAATAGCCAGGCGGGGTGAACAAGTACTGCACCGCAGGCCACGGCCTGGGTTCCTGTCTCCTGCTCTAGATCTGTGACCTTCGAGAAACTCTGAACTCTGTTTTCATCTCTGTGAAATGCAGTGTCTGCCGTGTGCCCTTCCTGTGTCACAGGGCTTCTGATAAGATTGTATGATACAGGAGCTCCGCAGGTTATGGGAGAAGCTGTAGGCTCATGAGGGCTGGGCAGCATAAGGCATCAGCTGGACCACAGATTACTGTGGTTACAGACATCCTGAAGTGCAGGAGCTTGCACGAGAGAGCTGGTGTCTCTCACAAAGACAGCTATGAGCCTAGGAGAGGTAAACAACACCACTCCACACAGCCACCCAGGGGACTGTGCAGGCAGCCAGCACCGCCCCTTTCAACATGAAACTTCCATCTCTGTGTCCCAGTGCCTTCTCCCATCTTTTGCTATTTCCCGATGAAGGAGGGCAAAGGTCACATGACTTTGTCTCTAAGGCAATGGCTTGCAAGTCGATCACAACCTTTCCACTCATGTCCACATAGCTCAAATTTAGCCACATAGTAATTTGGCTCTCCAAGCCAAAAGGAAGCACAGTTTCTAGTTCAGTGGCCACATGCACAACTTGTGCTGAGGAGAGAAAGGATCTTAAGGGACATGTCATGTGTCTGCCTCATATACCTATGTGCTTATATGCACCTGCAGAGACCAGTTCACCCAAAAAACTAAAAGTGCTTTTCAAGAGGGCCCTGATCCAACAGACAGATGATAGTAGTCAAGCAGGGGAGAAGTTAGTACATTCAACACTGTTTTGCCTTCCCAATCACATAAGAGGAGCTGTATTAAGGCTAACTGGAGAATCACCACTCTCCAGTTGGGGAAGAACCCTGAGCAGGCTGCATCTTAGTGTCTTCAGGACTCGCTGCACCTCGAAACAAGCATGGGTCTCTTGCTTCATCCAGTCCGTGGCTACTTACTTCCTCATCTTTGCCTCCTTCAGCCCCATGAAAATCTAGTAGTCCCTCTTATTGGACCGAGTGTGTTCCAAGACCTGCAGTGGACCTCTGACACAGGAAAACACCAAACCCTCCATTGTTATTCAGTGCCCTTTCCATCTTCTCCAAGACTTACCCCACTCTGTGCTCACAAGGTTGGCCAATTGAGGAGTGGTGGCAAAATACACATGAATTTCTAGTCCCATCTAAACAATTGGAAAGGTAGAAGAATAATTTTTACCATAAATCTTAGCAACCTCAGCATATGATTTTTTCTGAATTTTCACCTTTTCTTTTTTTAGTTTATATTTTTTCCATAATTTTGTTGAGAAACAAATAGCAATGAGACATTTTCAAATAAAATTGATAGGATAGTTCCAATAATTGACACATTGCATACTCTCTTCCTAGTGATTATTTGCTGTACAAGATGCAGACATCACATCCTATTTAAAAACACTATTAGAACAAATCCCTCTATTCATTAAGAGAATGTAACTATATAT
>NDGN011376614.1:0-20345 GCA_002564285.1 Tympanoctomys barrerae
GAATGTAACTATATATCTATCCCAACCACTATGACTACACAGATACAAAATGGACATTCATCTATATACCCTTTTTTTAATTAAGTTCCATTATTTGAATATATATAGGTGTGTAAACTCAGCAAAACATTTGTGACATTGCCATTTAAGTGGAAGACCCAATACTATTGTGGGCTGCTGGGCATATAGTTTTGATTGTTTAAGAAAAATTAAGAAAGTGAGCAGAAGTCTTATAACATTAGCACACATCAGAATCACCTACAGGGCTTGTTTTTAAAATTCTGATCGTTGATTTCATCTAAGGTCTGGGGTCTGGTCGTAGAGATTCCTTTCCCTCAATTTCTCATCTGATGCTTATGCTGCTTGCCCAGTGACCAGGAATAGAGAAGCAGTGGCCAATGTTGTAAGTCGAGGGGGAGAAGGCCACATATTAATCTAATCAAGAGGTTACTTTAAAAGTATTTTAATAATATGGATTTACGAGTCTCGCTGGTACATTTCAACAGGTATGAGGTTGGACCCACTTATCCAAGCCTTTTTCAGTCCTATAGTTGATCCTTTACAACATCATCACGATATGGTCACCAGGCCTGCAGAGCCTGTAATCAGCTCACCTAGGCTTATGTGCTGGCTCTTCTACTGCCCAGTAGCTCTTGGCAGTTGTTTCAACCTGTCTATGAAATAACAATACTTACCTGTGATGTATGAGGATTGAATGAGTTAGTGTTTCTAAATGCCTATCATAAAGTCTCTCATATTGCAAGTACATAATAAAACTTCAGTCATTCCTAGCATCATTGTGTTTGTTTTGGCTGTTTTCAATTTAGTATATTTTATTCATGTCTCATTCCTTCACTTAATCATAATCATACATTAATGGCCTATCTTGTCTCAGACTCTATCACAGACATTGGAAAACACAGTATTAGCCTGAATAAATTCATAATCCAGTAGGTAAATAGACTTAAACAAGGTCCATATGATAACCTTTGAGAAGGAGGCAATCATGGGTGAATATTTTAAATTTTTTGTTCTTATACATACTACTACTAATAATAATAATAACAATAATAATAAACATGAGATCACCAGAAGTCTCTTGCACATAGCACTAGCTTCACTTAATATTGACAGACAAACTAGACTTATCAACATGAGGTGCAGTGTTTCTAGACTGTAGCTTGGCAAATGTTTTCTATAAAGGTAAGATAGTAATGTTTTTAGCTTTGAGGGTCATAAAGTCTTGGTTACAAATACATAGCTGAGCAATGTGTCATGCAAACGTCTTTATACAATCAGGAAATAGGTGAGATGTGCTCCTACGACAGATGTTCGGCTACCCTGAGATGCCAGCCAGGATGGATTATCACACATTGACCTTCTCTATAGGCAGAGGAGTGCATATGAGGTGTGAGGGAGCCAGGCATGTCCTAGATACTTCAGATTACTTTCACTTGGTCAGCTTCAGGTCTCAGATGGATCACAAAATTCTGTAGGACTGCAATACTTAAGATAGACATTTTTCATATAATTAACCAGAAGAAATTATTTTAGCTGATGGCTATTAAAAGAAATCGCAATGTACTTCAACATTGGTTCTGTCATTATAACCAAATGGGAGAACACGACCTACAAGGTTAAAGATGGTAAAAGATGAATCTGCATAAATGAACAAGAACAAGAATATGAGGCAATTATAAGTCTTATAAATTTTGCCCTGAAGAAAAATGTTACACATTGATAGACTTTACTCCAGGAAGCAACAGCATCCTTACAATATGCTGTAGGGCTTAAAATATTTGCAGCTTAGGCTAAACAATTTTGATTATGGTAACCTTTTATATAAAGTCCTTTTAACTGAAAGAAAACATTATTTTTATTTCTTTATGAAATTTTTTATTTCTTTATGAATATTTTATTTCTTTATGAATTTATTTCTTTAAAATATTTTATTTCTTTATGAAATATCTCTAACTTCATATCTCTAACTTCTTCTGAAATTAATTACCAAACATAGACATTTTGAAATCCCTTGAGCAGAACTCCTGTTTCCAGATCTATCACATTGATCCTGTGTTTCCTTTAGCAATCCAACCCACCATGGGACGCCCTCCACTCTGACTTCTTAACACTTTCAATTTTCACCTGCAAATTCTTTCAAAGTATTTATTTGCTTCATAAATCTCCTCACATCATCACAGATGGGGATAATTACACATATTTCTAATTTCAACCACAAATGTATTGTGCTTTTCTTTTCTCTAGGACCACTAGAACTTTACATTTAAATCTAATAAAATTTATTTAAGTTTATATGTACAATAGTTATGACTCTTTCATCTTTGTAACTTTAAAATACCATATAAACTGGGTGCTGGATATATATTTCATTAAAAGGATTGCAAATGAATTAATTCAGAAGTTGATACAGCTAGCTGAAGACTAGAGAGATTGATGTTGTCTAACAGAAGGGAGTCTTTGTGAATGGAAGTCTTTGTTATTTGAATAGCATAACAAATGTTGTAGGCAGCTATTTAAACAGTGATGTAGATGAACTTTTCTATTTCCAGATAGTTCTTCAGTACTGGGCTTTAGCTTTGTTGAATCCCAATGGAAAATGTAGGTCATATAAAAGGTCTTCTAATATTTGAAACAAGATTTTGGGTTCATTTCCAATTTACCTTGAATATTGATGGATTAACAACATTGAAATACACTCAGTGCAAGTTATAAGCTCCAAAATGTGTCTTAATACCAACTTCCAACCAAGATAAGGCAACATTCTTTCAGTGGAGGTGAATTCCATAGAATCGCCATTTAATTTAATACTTTATATTATTATCACCTTGTATATAACATATGTACTTTAGTTGAGCCTAGGAGATACTAAGTACCCTCAGTCTACCAGAGTTTATAATAATTTTGACTTAGATAGTTTGTATTTGAATTTTTGGTCCCAGTTTTGAACCTAGGGGTTTGCACAGAATAAGCAACAGCTCTTCTTCTAAACCACTCTGTCCCCAGTGTGTGATAGCAGAAATCAGGACACCAGTACATAATGTGAATTCAAAAGTATCAGTGGTTCATTTTGAAAACAAAAAACATCCTCAGATAGTAAAGAGTTTAACTTTTCCGACAAAAATGTTTGTATTTTCTAAGATTCTGGGAGCTAATCTTAGACTGCCATATGTACAAGTAATAGATTGCTCTGGGCGGAGACTGGCCATGCAGGAAAAACCAAGAGTGTAATCTAGAATGGAGCCTATTAGGTCATCTTGTAATGAAGACTGGAATTAACCATGTGGCAATGAAGGAATTTTTTTGATAAGTGGTGGAGTCCTGTGAAAAGTTCAGGGAGCACTGCTGAAAATCCTACAGATTTATTTCTTGCTTCAACTGTGTTTGGATAGGACAAACCCTGAAACTCTTCCTTTGCAGCCATCAGCCATGCTCCAGCCTCCTGTATAGGAAGAATCACCACTGGCATCTTACAGCATTTCTACTGCTTACAGAATTAACAAACACTGTGTGTGTGTGTGTGTGTGTGTGTGTGTGTGTGTGTGTTTAGATCCTTACTGATATCCAACTATGACCTTGCAGACTCATAGGATTACTCCACCTTGTAAAAGTAAAAGTGGATTGTCTCAGTTACTCTTCTCTCCTTGCTGGGGCAAATACCTGACACCCAAAATAAAGGAAGGAAAGCTTTATTTAGCTCATAGTTACCGGAAGTTTCAGTCCAGACTCAGATGGCTCCAAGGCAGAGGGGCACATGGCAGAGGGCAGCCTTTCATGGTGGTGGAAAAGAGCAAGAGAGAAAAATGGAGGAGTAGCAGCAAGAATGGCAACAGAGAGGAAGTCTGTCTCACGCTCTCTCTTATATTACATTCAGGCTATGTACCTCAGGCTGGGCATAGTACTCACACCCATAATCCCAGCAGTACTAAGACTCATAATCCCAGTGGATCATGAGTTAATCTCAAACTCTGGAAATACCCACCCCATGATTGCACAAGGATTTGGATAGACAACTCGATACAAACCATAATATTCCACCCCTGGACCCCAAAGTCTCATGTATGTCCCTTTATGAAAAAGACATTTTAGTCCATTGCTAAGAGTTGCCAAAGTCCCAACAGTTCCAGCATTGCTGAAAAGTCCAAGTCCCAAGTCTCCTCCAAGTTCCAAGGCAAACTCTTAGCTTCTGAGCTCCTGTACAAAAGAAAAGTTAAACATTTCTAACATTCAAAGGAATAAGATAAACATCACCATTCTAAAAGGTACAAACAGCAGGATTTAAGCATTGGGACCAACACAAGTTCAAAATCCAGCAGGGCAAACATTAAATCCTATAGGCACATGTGCAACATCTGAAGCAATCTGTGGCAATTTGTGAGCTCTATGTGGCTCCCCATCTGTGGCACTCTTGGTGGTACCTCCCATGGCTTCTCTCTTAGGCCAGCTTTGCTTTCTCTTTGCAATTTCCCTTAGATGATTCATATTTCTGGCTGTTCCAAACTTCTGGAGTTTCCTGGAAATAGATTTCTCACTCACAGTTTTACACACTGCCCTCTCAGGGGCACACTACATGGTCTCCCAGGCCTTCTTCTGAAATCTAGGTGTAAATCTTCTTAACCTTAGAACTCCTGCATTCTGCAAATGCCTTAAACCATCTCCACATGGATGAATCCAGGTCAGCTGCTAGCTGGAGCAGTAGCCAGGCTTCCTTCTCTCTTGGCTGTAGGGGTTGAGTGCCTGGATCACTGAGCACTCTGATCTTGATTCCAGAAATAAATTTTCTATGCCTGTGGCATTTTGGAACCTGGTGTGGCTGCTGCCTCTATCCTGGAACATGGGGTTCCGCATCTTTCCCCTCAAGGCTTAGCCCCTGACCTTTGCAATTATGAGTCTGTAAATGGTGGAGACCTGTCATCTCCAGTGATGCCCTCAGGCCATCTTGTTTATTCTCTTGTTCCTTCTTGGAAATGGAGGTCCTCTCAACTTTATCTTTACATTTCACAGTTTTATTGGAGCTTCCTTTCTGGACAAACTCACAACATTTTAAGTCCTCCTGCTGGGCTCTTTGCTCCTGATTCTCAACATAAATCTGGCTTAAAGCCCCCAACAACAGCTATGTCACTGCCCCAGTATTTGGCTGCTTTGAAATATCTTTTGAAAGATTAATCAGTCCACCATGCTTAATCTCAGTGTCAGGAAAAGTGTCTGGTCATGAGTAAAATTCTCCAAAACTTTCTGCCAAGCCATAACACAAATCATCTGGAATCCAGCAACCAATGCAGTCCTTCTTCCCAGAAGAAACTTCCCCAGCCTAGTCTTTACAGGCAGGATATCTATCAAACTTCTGGTCTTCTGAGCTCTGACCAAAATCTCCCATACAGAAGAGCTGAAGCTGTCCCAGCTCTTTGCAAGTATGTGACCTCTCCAAATCTTCCCTATCTCTTCCCATAAGCCAATCCCCAAAACTCATAATCTACGTGATCAGGTTTAGTCACAGCAATGACTCCACTTCTCCAGTACAAAATTCTGTCTCAATTACTCTTCTCTCATTGCTAAGACAAATAGCCAATACCCAAGGTGAAGGAAGCTAGTTAGCTCACAGTTACTGGAGGTTTCAGTCCATAATCAGTTGCCTCCAAGGCAGAGTGGCACATGGCAGAGAGCAGCCTTTCACAGGAGTGGCAAAGAGAAAGACAGCAAAATGGAGGAGTAGCAGCAACAGAGAAGTCTGTCTCTCTGTCTCTCTTGTATTACATTCAGGCTATCTGCCTCAGGCTGGGTGTAGCACTCCCACCCATAATCCCAGTAGTACTGAGACCCATAATCCCAGTGGATTATGCATTAATCTCAAACTCTAGAAGTTCCCTCCCCATGACAGCGTGAGACAACCAGACACAAACTATAACATGACTATAAACTTGCTTCGCTATCTCTGACCTTCTACATCAACCTTGAATATGTGGCCTTGAAGAATGTAGGTCATTTTTTCTAAAAATTGGCAACCTAAAAATCTTGAGGGCACCAAGTATTAGTTGAGACTCAAAACCATCACAGTGACTGTGACCTCTGCCAAATGAGAAGAAGACTTCTAGAGATGAGCAAGGTAAAGCCAAATATCTTGGAAGCTACTGTCCTGGGCCTGGAGAATGCAAAATCAACCTGTCTGAACTTTTGAGGATCTGATTCTGCACCCACAGACCCTTATCTCTGATATTTCCTGAAAGGCATTTCCTGGATGAAGAGAAGACATTCAGGGCCAAAATAAGCCACCACATCACTGACCACTGTAGGCTGAGCTAGTGCCTTTGGACAGATAGCCTTCATTCTTAGGTAGGTGCCTCGGGACCTGTGAGAGGAAATTCTACAGGACCTGACATCAGGGTTTCTAATCACTAGGCAGATGTTCAATGACCCTGTGTTGTAGCTCAAAAATCAGATGACAACAAAGCAAGAAGCAAGTCCAAAAGTTAAAAGAAGCGCTGTATTTTAGCTGCAACCCAGCAGCGGTCTCTATGCAAGGTGCAAAGAGGCACCCCGAGCATTAACAAGGTGCAGTATTTAAGCTTGAAAACCGCAAAAAACATGGAAGGGGTGGAGGAAGAAGTGGCAGGGTCATTAGTTCATTAAGTGGTCTAATTGAGTGGGGTGCTGGAATCAGCAATCATGGGGTACAGTGAGTCATTAGTTTATGAGGTGGCCCTGTTGGGTGGAGGTGCTGAGGTCATGAGTTCATTGAGTGGGCCCATTGGGTGGGGGGGGGGCTGAAATCATGCAGAGTTCTGCAGGACATGATAAGGTTTGGGGCACAGATGTCATAAGACTCGGGTCACAAGGGTGAGGAGTTGGGTGGGGTAGGCGCATACAGAACAGGAACTCAGCGAGGTTAGAAGGGCAACAAAATGGAGTCAATTTGACAGGGTATAACACCCTGGACCAACTATTGGATCAAAGGGAAATACAACAAAACTGTGCAGCCTCAAACAAACAAATCTCTGAATCCTGGGCTCAGTTGAGCTTCCTTCATGGGAGTATGCCCTTGTATTGTTACACAGCAAAATTGAGAGAAGAAAATACTCATGTCTGCAGAGGCAAAGTGACAAAAGTTCCAAGTTTGGTGATCTCATCTCTGTTTTATACACTTCTCCCTTTGATGTTAATTCTTGGTGTGCCCCCCAGGTTCAAAGGCCAGTATAGCATGTGGTAGCAGGCATCGAACCCAGGTCCTTGCACTTGCCAGGCAGGTGCTTAGACTACCGAGTTATCTCCATGGTCCTCATTTTATTTTTAAACAGTGAATTTACGTAGTATGAAAAAAGAATGATAGAAGAAAAAAATGAGATGCTTTAAAGATGGTAATTTTTCATGAGATACTAGGATAAACTCATTGAAATGAGTAGTTTTATATGACTTGAGTCTCTATGACAATATTGTTATTTTAATGGATTAAAAATAAAATTATTATTTTAATCAAGATATGTTGCAGTCTTAGACACTGAACTTTTTGCTTGGCTGACTCAGCCATCTCTGAGGGTGGAGATGGCACTGCATGTGGTGCTGGGGATCAAACCATGGTCCCCTGCACCTGCCCAAACTTGGCTAAGCAGGTGCTTTAGATCATTGAACTATCTCACTGGCCCATCACTGAAAATTTCTTGAGCTGGTTATTACAGTGTTTTACATTTTAGATCAGAAATTGGATATATGCTTTTTATTGTTGCTTAAAATTCCTAATTCTGCTATAAATTCCTCTACAGCCTGGTTCACACAAATATCTCCAAAATTCCATTTTAATCTTTACAATCCAGTATTTTAGCATGTTAAATTGGTGGCTCATGCCTGTAATACCAGTGCTGGGGATGCTGAAAGTAGGAAGATCATTACAAGATCATTACAAGTCTGAGCTGCATAACAAGACCATGTTTCAAATAAATAAATACATACATAATTATTTTTAAAGTAATAATAATTTTTTAAAACAAAAGTGATATTTCAACATTTCAGCTTCAAGAAAAGAAAGTTACAAAGATTTATTCAGTATAATTCCAGTAAATTTCGAATTGAGCAAATATTAATTTCATTCTATGTTTGGATCATGCAAAATTTCTTCTTTGTGAACCACCAGGAGGTCTGTACTCTGAGGTTTGTGGCACACATGGCTATTTTCATGTGTTTCAATGTTTACCTTGTATCTTTCCTTGCAGGTGTTTTTAATTGTTATAAACTATTTTTATGTGCAGTTTGAGTGCAAATAATCATGATCTACTTAAAGCAAAAATATTGATGAAAATCATTTGAAAAAAGAATACATCTTTCAAAGAATGGCTCTCGGCCAGCCTCTTCCAATATTATCAAGAAACTCTCCTTCTTTTGGAGAATACAATAAATCTTCATAATGTTAAAAAAAAAAATTCTTGGTGTGCCTAAGAAACCAAAACTCTGAGTATAGTATCTTTCAGTAAATTCTGAGTTGCTGGCTAAGAATTGATAATGCCATTTTGGAACTCACTAAACATTCAACTGATATCATGTTTACGTAACAGCGACCTCATGAGGATTGCACCAGAGCTTTGTAAACATCTAAAATTTTTACAACATTCAAATGTTTCCTACCTTATCTTGTATGTTTGACTCCTTATCTATCCCTTACCATTTCATTATCTGGCATTGACTTGAGGGTTAAGGTACCTGGAGTTCTATTTAGTAAAACAAAGAAGAGAATTTATTATTTTTTGTGTACCTTTGATTAGAAATTCTACTACACACTACCTATTTTCACTAACCCATTTCACGGTTTAGCACATCTGAGTCCACTAAGACCTGAATTTCTAGGTGGATATTCCAAATAGTGGCAGATTTTTAACTTGACATTTTCAATTTATAAATTTGAATTTAATTTTTCTTCAGTTAAAGCCAAAAGCTCACCCAACCAAGTTGTCCATCTCTGCATGCGACAGTGACCGTCACTGTCAAGACACTGGCTGCACGAGGCCAGAAGCTAATCGGTCTCTGCCACTTTTCTCATTCTAGTATACAGAAAATAAGAAAATTTGGACAAATTAACCTCTACATATTGTTTAGTTCAGCCCAAGCTCTCCATTTCAACCAATATAATTGAGGTCCATACATCTAGCATCCTCTGCCTATGCTTTTCACTACCTTTATCTTATTGAAAATGACTTAGGAAAAAACCTTCAACATATAGAAAAGTCAAAGCCCTTGCACAACAAGCAGCCTTATCCTCAGCTCTTGATTTCTCCAATTAAGACTTGGCCATGCTTGCTTTATCACAAGCCTGTCTTTTCCTCCACTCATCAACCCACATATTTTGTGACACATTTCAAAATAAGTAATAGATATTGGCATGCTTTATGTCTAAACACTTCAGCATGTGAATCACTTACTAGGATTTTATGGTTGCCTAGAATTTTGAGGCATAGTTTATATGTTCAAAATATCCAAATCTTTTAGGTATCATTCAATGGGCCTTGACAAACATATGAATTTATTTAATCTTAACTCTATGAGGACATAGAACAGCACCCACCAGAAGTTTACCCTTCCCTGTCATCTCAACTGAGTCCCTTCCCCTCTCACCAGAGGCAAAAGTCTTTTTTATTTATTCAGCAGCAGCTATTTTATAGTGATTTTTATAGTAAATTTTAGCAAATTGTCTGAGACCTCCTCTGGCTTGCCTTAAATAATATTCTATCTCTTAAGTTGAATATTGTTTTAAAAGTATCATTTTCCTCATATTTGATTTTTGTCATACTTCTTTAAAATAAGCAAGGTCTTTCCTTTGTTAGCTGGGTAGCATCACTACTTTCTCAGTATGTTCTCATTTTCTGAATTCCAGCCCTATCTACTTTCTAGTTCTTCAAACATCTGCTTATCCTCCTTCCTCAGGGTTTCAGCAGAATGTCTACCCCTGTCTCTGCCATCTCTGTCCATGCTCTACTGCCCAACTCTCAGCTCCGTGCACAAGCAAGTACTAGGAGCCTCAACTGGTAAGGCACAGCCCAAATGTGCAGTGAGATATGAACATGAGAAGTTCGTTGACTGACACATTCAGGTTTAGCTAAAGAGTGGAGAAACTCTCTTTATTATCTGTTATTAACTGAACTTAAAATTCATTTAAAATTTAAAATTTGTATATGGAATACACACTCCCCAGGAACTACAAGTATGCATAGGTATGTAGACACAGTCTTTAAATACTTAAATTAATGACTTTAGAAGGGGAGGTGCTAATTCATTATGTCCAAGAACTAAATAAGAAAATCACGGTAGGACACTAACAGGCACAGAAGAAAGACAATGTGCAGATATAGTGTGAGGATGAGAAGACGCCATCCACAAAGTAAGAAGTCTCAGAAGAAACAACTCTGGTAACACTATTATCAGACTCGCATCCTCCAAAAGTGTCTTGTGGTTTAGACCAGCCAGTACACATCACATTGTTATAGCAGTCACAGCAAATGTCCTCTGACAATAAAATCTGGCAAAAGCTGGAAATTCCTATCTTTTCCTGAACCTATCAGTGGACTGGAACTGTGTAATGAACTCTGACTGGAAATCTTGAAGCAAAGAAGAGTCTAGAGAGTTATAGCCAATATCCACTTCCATAGACCAGCAAGTGCTAGAAGCATAAACTGACAGAAACACAGAAATGATAATTTTGGCTAATTCTTAGAAGGTTAGGGTGAATTGAAGAAATAATGAAAACTATGAATGGGCCAGTCTTAGCTGCTCTGACCCTGCCCATGCACATAGGTTGCTTGCCTTTCTTTGCCTGCAGGAACCATCCAGATTCTGAGGTAGAGAACGTGCGTGGTGACAGGCTTCCAAAAAGAATGAAGCAACAGAAAGGAACTGAAAAGGGAAACACTTTCAGGTTCTCACACTAAGGAGACAGTGCAATGTTTGTACATGCAGGTCTGATTTATTTCACTTATGAGTATGGTCTCTAGTTGCATCTATTATAAATAAAACCCTCAAATTTATCCTGCTTCATAGTTGAATAATACACTATTGTATAAAAATACCAATCTTCTTTACCCATTCCTCAGTTAATGGGCATTTGGGTTGTTTCTAAAATTTATCAATGACAAACTGCACTGTTATAAACAGGGAGAAATATATGGCTGTGGTATGATGTTTGTGGTATGATGTTTTCAGTTCTTCTGGAAAAATATCCAGGAAGGGAATAGCTGGTGGGGTTTTGTTTGGTTGGTTGATTTTTTTTTTTTCTTTTTGGGGATCGTGGAATTGAACTCAGGCCCTTAGCGCTTGCCAGGGAAGCGTTTACTCCACCAAGCCATCTCTCCAGCCCTAGAATAGCTGAGTTGAATGGGACATTTCAATCTTTGTTCTTTAAAGTATCACTACACTGATTTCCATAGTGATTGTAGCACTCCGCACTCCCACCAACAGTGCAGAAGGTTTCCTTTTCCCAACAGCCCCTCCAGCATTTGCCTGACTTCTTTATGTTAGACATTCTTTCTGGGGTGAAATGGAATCTCAGTGTTGTTTTAATTTGCATTTCTCAAATGACCCACAATGTTAAGCATTTTTCCATATATTTACTTTCCATTTGTATTTCTTTATCTGAAAAGTGTTTATTCATCTTAGTTGCTGATTATTGGATTAAAAATCTGAGTTATTGGTTAAAATCTGAAGAGTACAATAGATACTGGGAAAAACAAATGAACCAGTTCCAAAGAAAGGAATTACTGAGTCAAGGAGGACAGGAGAGGTAGGGAGGGAAAGAGATACATCTATGTACGTAAGCAGGATGGGTTGGACAACTGTACTGTGGAGTTCTGCTGGTCTATGGAGAGGAATAGTTAATGCTTAATTTGTTTTGTCTCCTTTTTTGTTTGTCCTTTTTCTGTTATTAATTTCTTATAGCTTCATTCCTTTTTTCCCCAACTTTTCATGCATATAACTGATAATATGAACTAGTTGGAAGACAACACACAGCATTACAACAAATACTGTGGAATCCATATTATATTGCTAAGTGAAATTCTGTATCACTTAAAATTTTTCTAGTTTAATACTATTCTGTGCTCTCTTTGGAAGATTAACTTTTTTGTAAAGGGAAACCAAAGAAAAAAGCTTGGCGAAACCATCTCATCCAGATTCAAGTCAAGCTATTTAATACACCAGAATCCCAAGTAGACAGCGTGTAATTTTGACATGCTGGGGTGAGAATGGTGCTTTGCTACCCTGGAGTTTCCTTCAGAGTGACAACTTTGACTTAAGCAAACAAATTCAAGTTGAGTTACAGTCTACAAAACACCTGATCAGTAATCTTCCAAACTGTCATTGTCACTAGACAAACTTTGAGACAATGCCAAAGGAAAACTAAGGGAAATATGGTAATTATACTTTGAATACTCTATATGACTAATAATCCTGATATGTCAAGGGATTAGCCTTAGGAACCCTGAGCATATAACTAAAGGAAGCTCCAGGATATGAATGGGTGGGTCACAGAGGCATGACCCTGAGTGCTGTGTACAGTCCTTCACCCATTCTGCTTTGGCACTGTCCCCCACTCTGCTTCCAGGCCACTGAGAACTGAGTCTCTTTGCACCATGCTGCCCTCCTGCTGTAAGCTTAGGGCCTCAGAGCTGGCTGACCACATGCTGGATGTCTGGTAGCTGTGAGCTGAATTAATCTTCGATAAATTGTGGTATAGGGTGTTGTGCTTCAACCAGAGAAAAGTTAACTAATGCATGCTAAAACAAAACAAAATAAATAGGGAGAAATTAGAAAATACGAAAAAAAAAAGTTTTTCTCCCCTTCTTTCCTATCTCACTTCCACAAATGTCAGTGCTTTGTCTATTTTTTCAATATTTTCAAATAAGGAACAATCTAAGAACTTAATAAATAAGGCTCTACTATGCATGAAAATTTTCTTTAATGTCTTAATAATAAGTAAGTTTGTCAACTTATTTTTTATTCTGCTTGTTATTGGTCTTACAATTTTTGTAAGCTTATGTATTAAATTGCTTTTGGGCATGCAATAAGCAGATAGTGCATATTTACTAAGAAAATGCATAATTTGCATTTTCCAACAAAGAACCCACACACCAATCTTTTAGAGGAAGCGATACAGCACACTAAGCTATTTGTAGGCTAAGAAAGGTAAGTTAGAATTTTGCCATATTAAAAAGGCAGTATTTGCTTGAAATTTTAAAACTGTTTTATGTATTAAAAATTATTATGGCTTGAAATCTCAAACAAAACAATGAGATAAATTTTTCACTTATCAGATGGATTTTTTTTTTCTTTTTTGTATTATGTTCTAGGTACCACACCTTAAACTATACACAAACTGCACATAAAGAAGGACATCTGAATTTTAAAACATATTTAGTTATAATCTGGTGGGTTTTAGCAAATCTGGGCAGAAAACAACAACACTTCAATCAGGTGAAATATAAAATAAATTACAATCTTGCACCCTTTGTTCATTGTCACAACACCCTTATATTCTCATGCTTTCCTCCAATCTGGGATGAGTACATGCTGCCCACTACATACCATATACCCAGATATAAAATATGTCTACTCCACATTCCACAGACCACCAAGCCTTACTCACATGGAACACAGCAGGTTAAATATGACCTTAAGCAGCGTGAGGAGATAACATTACTGTGTAGCTCAGAAAATACACTGAGAAAATACAGTCAGGCCCTTCTTTCACCTTATTTCAGATTTTCAGATATTTTTGTTTCCTTTTGCAAACAATAAAGCTTCATGTTTTGAGTAAAACATATTTCTTTCTTGTGTTCAGAGTACTTGGGACTATTTCTCTTTCAACTGGCTAGGCTTTGAAAATGTATCCTTAAAAACTAATAATCTATCAAAGTATTACATTTTAAAGAGAAGGGAATAGTTTCCGACTTAAGAAGAACTGTGTCAAATGTGGAATCACCTCACCCAATTAAGAATAGGTATTACAAAATAAAGCATTAACGTTAAAACCAAGTGCTAGCTAGGATGGAGAGAAAAGAAAATATTTGCACACTGTTGAGCAGAAGATGAATTTATATTGACACTTTAGAAAACAGTATGGAAGTTCCTTAAAAATTAAAAATAAACTACCATATGATCCAGCAACCACACTATTGGAAAAATAGCTTTAGTATATCCAAGAGATATGTATTCTCATATGTTCACTGCACACTATTTAATCTGATAAATATAAATAATAAATGTTGGTCAACTAGTGATTAGTTTTTAAACAACTGGTACATATGTTCACTAAATTCTATTTACCCATAAATAGAACATGTTCTTGTCATTTCTTAAGCTACAGATGGAAGATGTTACCATGTAATATATTTCTATAGGCTAAGAGGAAAGATTTTAAAATATTTCATCAAAAATGATAAATGTTTGAGGCAATAGTTTTCTTTCATTAAACATTACATGATATGTACATGTATAGAATTTCATACTAATATGCATAACTTGCTTTTTTATTTTTTTAATATATTTGGCACACAGTCTCACGATGCAGCTCAAACTCATAGCGATCCTCCTGTTTTCAGCCTCCCAAGTGCTGGGGTTACAGGCGTGTGCCAGCATGCCAGACTCATTGACCATCTCAGTGCACCCAAGGGTGGTACCAGGGATCGAACCCCAGTGCCTGAGCTTCCTGATGCAGGTGCTTGGTCCACTGAGCTATCTCACTGGTCCATACAACATTCTTGTTTTATGTTATCGCTAAAAGTAATTCAAAGAGTGAAAAATAAAGGGATGGTGCCAGTTGTTAAAATAGTTCCAAGATAAATAGACTGAAATTGTTTCATTAAAAATAGAGGCATAAATGATATTGATTTTAGGGAAAATTAAATGATTAAGTAGGGACATTATAATTATAGTCAATTTATTTTTTTGTATCAGGAATGGAATTCAGGACCTTGCACTTGCCAGGCAGTTGCTTATGCTACTGAGCTATCTCCTTGGACCTAGTCAAATAATTTCAAGTACTCTAACTGTGTATGTTGTTCCATGTGTGGTGTAGGTAAAGCAGTAAAGGAGGGCAGAATGCTCTAAGGAGGGTGGTGAAACAAAAAGAAGTGAACTATCTTGACAGGTACTAAATTTTCCAAAAATTTTACCCTATAAAAGTAGGCTTCCTGGGTTACTAAGGATTTTAACTTAGAGGGGAAAAAAATAAATGAATAATAATATAGTTTTCAGCCAACACAGAATGTCATTCAATAATAGAGATTGATCATCAAAATCTGAAGTCCTTCTTATTAACTCAAAGTTTAAAACATGGGTGCATACAGGTGTATGTGTAACATAATGGATTTGAGGCAAAGTATATCAAGTTATAAAGAGAGAATATTGCAATGTTTGCTTATTCACTGGCATTACTTTGAAAATTTTGGAAGCTTGGAAATTACCTAAGATGTATTATTTTAACTCAGCCTAATTCAACCCATTGAGTATCTAATCAAATGACATTTAAGGCATTTTATAAACTAATGAAAGCAAATGATCAATTTAAATACAAAACATTATTAGAAGAATGATACATGGATACATGAACAAAATATGATGTTGGGATACCCATACATTTGAGAAAGGAAAGAAGAGTACAGTGAAGGGAACTAATAAACAGTACTCTGGGCCAGAAAGTGAGTACTGGCTTCAAGTGGTCTCCCAAGGGACAGTGAGATCTCATATAGCAAAATTATTTGTATTTGTTTGTGTGTTGCAGTGTTGTTTATTTACTGCAAAAAATTTTTTCATTTGGAGGAAAAGAAATTAAAATACAATAATTTTGCACATGCCTTGAACAATTTACTCTAACAAATTATGAAAAAGAAATTAGTGATCTCTCTAAAAGGAAAGTCATAACTGACATTTGACAAATGACATTAAGCTAGTTGTGGTTCTAGTAACCTCTTTTTACTCAAGGTCCACCTTTAAAACCACGGCCATACCAACTTGCACTTGTCCTGTCTAACTCTTTTCCAGAAGACAGCTCTGCACTTTCTGACCATTGCTTGTCAGGTGTAAGGCTCCATTTGATTAAGAAAAATATAAACATCTTTCCATACTCAATGTGAAAGCAAGTTAAATTTTAAACTCTACCTAAACTTTCAATGTGAAGAGATATAGATGCTAACATTCTGTGACATTTACTGGACATCCGAAATGTCAATAGACGTGACCTAAATATGGCATTATAGAATTTAGTATTTTTACATCTTAGTGTTGACACATAATTAATAGATATAGATAGATACATACATACATACATATGTACATACGTACATACATACATACATAGATACATAGATACACAGATAGACAGACAGATAGATTTTTTTTTTTTGTATTTTAGGGAAAGGCCTACAGGGTGTTCATGGTCTCACAACTAGATCAGACTCAGTAATCTGACTGTTTACAGCCTTCCAAGAGCTGGGATTACAGGCGAGTGCCACAATGCCCCTTCTCAAACGCCATCTCAGTCTGCCCCTGAGGTGGAGCAGGCACAGGAGGCCTAGGGATCGAACTCCCGGCCCCTGCACCTGCTTGCAGGCACTTTAATCTGTTGAGCTGTTTGGCTGGCCCTGATTAATATATTTTAGATATTCCTAAAGATTAATACCTCTAAACAGCTTCCAATATATATATAGACAAACAAAAAAGGATATATATATGTATATATATATATATGTATATCTTCTAACATTCATGTTTTAGTCTTTCTAAACATGCCCCAAACTGAGAAATATATGTACCTCATTTAACAAGGATTATTATTTTCTTGTTTTATCCCTGAGCTTAGCGAATAGAATTTCAAAGCATCTTGCTACATTTTTGAATGCCATGGATTTTTGCTTGCTTCAAAGATTGCTTTTGTTAACTCTAGCTTTAGTCATATTTTCACCTGTCACTGTCATAAAGCTATATGAGTTCCTTATGGATTAATAAGTATCATAATTTCCTCAAACCCCATATGTAGTGGGGTAATTAAAAAAAGAAGAAAAAAACTACACTGCTTCATGTATGTGGAATTTACTTAACATTATTTTCTCTAATACATTCAAATTTGAAATGATAAGACTGCAAAAGAAGCAAAGGTTGTAAAGAATATCCAGTGTGTCTATAATTAAGCTTAAAAAGAACATTCATTTTACTGCTTTATGATTTTCTCAAACCAATCAAAGCTTATATTTTTAAACAGAATAATATTGTCTTTCACTTTAACTATTTAAGAAAATTAAAAGGAAAAGAATAAATTAAAAAAGGTCCCTATTGTTAGATGCTTTCAGCATGAGAATGGTTATGAAATATGATTGTTAATATATTCTGGCTTTGTTGAATATAACATAATTCTGATGAAGAACACTAGACTTAGAGTCAGGAGATCTGTGTTTTAATCCATGTAATAAAATTAATTACCTATGTGACCTTGAACAACTAAAACTATGAATCTCAGCATATCTTCATGCAAAATTATACTGGATCACAGTTTTCAGAGACTCTTAAGAGAGGCAACATTTTGTGAACTGTAATAATGAAAGTGAATTTATTATTTTCCAATGATAAAAAATTGAAAAGGAGAGAAAGAGATTAAAAAATCATAGAATTGGGCTGGGGAGATAGCTCAGTGGCATAAGCACCTGCCTGGTAAGCATAAGGTCCTGCGTTTGATCCCCAGTATTAAAAAATATTTTTTTCTGAAAATGGTAAATTTACATCCATTATTATAATTCTAGAAAAGGGGAGATTTGCCTGAATAAAATACATGAATAGTGGGAGATATTGCTTTGGGAAATGTAAAAATTGTGCAACAAATTCTCAGGCTTAACATTCTGGAAAGGGATTATGTGGTTATCCTCTGTGGACCTGAAGGCCCACAATGTTCAAAAAGGTCAGTAGACAGTCTAGGTGTGAATATTAGCTGTTTTTAAACATTTTCTATTCAGTAACATTTCTACCAATACAATAAATAATTATAATTAAATATGTTCCTATTACTGTTCCTCTTCCTATCACTTTGGAAATCCCAAAAACACCTGAAAATTATGTCAGAAAAATGCTCTTTCATGTTTAGATATTATGAATAACATATGTATGAAGATCTTACTATCAATGTTTGTCTTCAAGAGATGTCAAGGTGTAAAGGATGAGTTCAGTGTCAGAAGTGCATCTTCCTGAGCTCTAATCCTGAATTCATTGTTTGTGGCAAAGAGGCTATGAATGACAGGCACTTTGTAAAATTCTTTGTGCCTCAGTTGAAATAATCTTAATGCGAAAGTAACATTAGCAAATCCAGGCATAGTGGCGCACGCCTGTAATCCCAATGCTGAGGAGGCTGAAAACAGGAGGATCACTATGAGTCGAAACTGTGTAGCGAGACCCTGTACTGACTACATTAAAAAAAAAAGAAAGTAACATTGGTGTAGAGAATTAGCACATAATACAGAAGAAAGTAGGTGATATATCTATGGCTCATAAAAATGTTCTCTTCACCATTATTAAGGGCCCAAATGACATCTGGCAAAATGTGAATGACCAAATATACATAACCCATGAACTCTGACAAGCGTTAGCACAACTAAAGCAGAGATAAACAGCCTTTAGTCTCTCTTGTACCATTTTGAGAGATTCTTGCGTTCAGTGGGGATTTATTCAGATACATTCTATGGTTAGAAATCTTAATGAAGTCGTTATTTATGATTATCCTTTCTTTTTATAGGAGTAAATGTATCAGAAAGTTACCTTGAAGTTAAAAAAGAGCCCTTCTTCTGGGGGTTAAGCTTTGAGAACCTCGAGAAGTTTTATCTTTGCTTCCTCTATAGGCAGATCATGATCCCCTTCATGAAATAACAAGAGATTCCCTAACAGACAATATTTTTTTTCAGCTGTATTGCAAAATAATCTCAATTATCCAAATGGAAGAAGTACAACAAGAATAATTATATTTGAAAGCTGAAAATAAAATCTGATCCAATTAAAATGTAAATTCACCTGCTGCTCAGAGACACTGAAGTTCTAAGATTGTGAAAAATTATATTTCATGCCATCAGCATATACCCTGTGTGCAACTTTCCCCTTAGATAGGTTCTGAATCAATGATGAGGTTCTCATGATTTTGTTACGTTATGTGGCAGAGTTTTACTTTGAGAAAGGAAAACGAACATGAAAATGGGAACTTCAATGCTACAACAACTAAATTTTACAAACAACCATGTGAGCTTAGAAAAGCACTGCAAGTTCTACAGGAGAATCTAGACCAGCTGACATCTTAATTTCAGTGTTGGGAGACCCTAAGGTATAAGCTCTGTATAATGGTTGATTGAATGCATCAAGCTGAAAAGTTTAAAAACTTAACTAATTCAGCAATTCTACACCGTATGTTGGAGAGTACCTGCCCTCGCACAGCTCCTCACCTGGACAACATAAAGGGGAAATGAGAAAGGACGGATCTGCTTCTGTTCTTTTTAGTTTCATATATATTTATATATCTTGTGCTTTATCTTCTCCTGTAATGAAAAACTGACTGATACACTCGTCCATGTGTAGACCTACAGAACTGTGAAATATTAAATGGGAATTGTGTAAAGCTCCAAGTGTACAATAATTTCCTAGTTTGTGATAGAAAACTAGTTCACGTACTGGAAACCTCACAGGCTCAGAGTGGCTCATCCAAATTTTACAAAGTTAAAATTTTCACTAGCAAGCTCAAATTGTATCAACAATTACTGTTATAAAAGAAGCTCAATTTATTTGGGGAAAATGTGTAATAAAAATGAAATGCATTGTAAATGTAGAATTTTAATTTTTCTTTATTAAATAGCAGCACAATAAATATAGTTACTTGTTATTCACCAACTCTTTTGCACTACCAGTAAAAAAGCATATTAATATGGCTTTACTTTTCATACCTCATTATTATACTTTTATATTGGATGGTTAAGACCAAGATAAAGGGCTCAAGCCAACAACTTCTGACATTACCACTGGAATATATTGGATTATTTTGCGGAATTCATGCACCTACAATGTTTAAATGGCAAGCGAATACCCATCTCTGACAAAACTAAACAAAAAAAGGCAACACAAATCAGGACCATTTTGTATCTGTATATACAGAATAGCTAGATAGATATACAGCTACTTTCTGTTAATTCAATGAGGAGATGTGTACTAATAGTATTTGGACAGGATATCATGTCTGTATCTTATACTATAAATAAACACTATGAAGACAACAATACGCAATGTATTATTGAAACTGTCCTACTAATCAGTTTTGAAACTGTCTCATTGCTATTTGTTTC
>NDGN011376616.1:0-10836 GCA_002564285.1 Tympanoctomys barrerae
AATGCTCTTCCTTCTCTCTCTCTTTTTTTTATTGGCCGGCTCAGCCCCTGGGGGGGCGGGACTGGCACAGCATGTGGTGCTGGGGATTGAACTGCAGTCCCTGCAATCCCTGAACATTTACCTAAGCTTGCCTAAGCAGGCGCTTTAGACTACTGAGCTATCTCGCTGGTGAAGCATCTTATATTATCTAAGATAACACTGACTCACCCTATGAGGTAGGTACTATCAACCCCGATTTACAGATAGGAACAATGACAGGGAAGTCAAGAAACCCGATCAAGGTGACAAGGACCAAGAGGCAGGGAAGCTGGAGCTCTCCTCTGATGGGCTGGAAGCGCACGTCCTCCACTACACATTCTCCATCCCTTTGGTCCCATTACATTCCCAAGGCTGAGTGTCACAGGAAAACTTTGCACAGACGGTGTAGCTTGTTCAATTCCAGAGTAATAGGAAGTGCATTAAGGGTGTTTTTAAAAAATTAGATACAAATGCAGGGGCAGACAGTGGCATGAAATCAGACTGGAGGTAGGCAGACGTCAGATCGTGGAGGGTCTTATAACTGTATTGTAGATTTGGGAGTTTAATCAACCTTGAGAGAAAAACCACTGAAAGAGTTCAGCAGGTAGGTCATGTGATCGGGTGACGGGCACAGGTAAGTAGATCAGTGTGGCTGCCTGTAGAATGCCAGTCAGATAAGTAATGTCAATACTTGAGGCAAAAGATGACAGCTAATGGCCTCACAGAGGTGCTAACAGAATAAATTAGAGGCCAGGCATGTGGCTCACACCTGTAATCCTACCATTTGGGAGGCTGAGGCAGGAGGATTGCCAGGAGTTCAAGACCAACCTGGACTTCCCAGTGAGTTCAAGGCCAGCCTGAACTAAGCAGTGAGATCCTGTCTTAAAAAAATACATAAGTCAGTTGGAGAAATGTTTGAGAGGCCAAACTGACAATGTTAGAGGACAGATTAGACAATGGAGTGGGGCACATGTCAGGATCACTTCTGATTTTCCGACATGACTTTTTTTTTTTACTGTGGACTGAGCTCAGAACTTTCACTAAACTACATTCTCAGTCTATTTTTATTTTTTATTTTGAGACATGGTCTTACTAAGTTGCTAGGCTACCCAGGTTGGATTCCAACTTGTTATCCTCCTGCCTCAGCCTCCAAGAGTATTGAGATTACAGGTGTTTGCTACCATGCCTGGCTTTTGATTTTTGAAGACAAACAAGGAACTTAACATTAAGTAGAAGAACAAGCTTAATGTTCTGACTATTCTAGATTATTTTAGAAAAAAAACCCAAAGAAACAATTTTAGCCAGGGTTCAGCTCAGCAGCACAGCACTTGCCTGGCAAATGTGAGATTGTGAGTTTGATTCCCCGTACATTTAAAAAAAAAAAAAAAAGATTATTTTAATATCTTTTTCCCCCAAAATCACTGCATTAGTTTCCTAAGGCTTCCAGAACAAATGATCACCAACTAGGTGGCTCTGAGCATTAGAAGTATGTTCCCTCATAGTTCTGGAGGGCAGAGGTCTGGAATAGAGGTGTTAGCAGACCCACAGCTTCTGAAGTCTCTGTGAGTTCTTCCTGGCCTCTTCCCTCTTCATGGGACTCCTAGGAACTTCTCAGGCTTTGGCTTGTACCTCTGCCACTCTAGGCTCTACCCTGTCTTCACACTGTCCTGTCCGTTTATCTCTGTCCTTTCTCCTCTATTAAGGCCAACAGTCTTTGGATTTATGATGCACCCCTGGCTCAGGGTGCGCCATCTCGAAATCCTTAACTAGTTACATCCCCAAACTAGTTACATTCTCAAACTAGTTACATCCCCAAACTAGTTACATATCCAAATAAATACAGTAATATTCACATGCTCCAGATGGTCTTGGAGTTTTGGGGAATGATATTCAACTCATTCTACTCGCCATTATTTTCATTACATTTATTTTTTTCTTATTACTGTCATGAGTATCCTCATCAATGCGACTGCTACCAATCACCCTCATTAGCACTTGCAAGGCAAGAGGTTCTGCCCCAACATCTTAACTCTATTTGTCACAAGGGCTGGGGACTCCAGTATGCTCAGGTTTGCTATGATGAATGCAGGCCTCAAACATAGCTGCACTCATAACTGTAATTTATGACATAAAAGAAAGCACAGCAAAACCAGCAAAAAGAAAAGACGCTCAGCTCAGTCACTGGAACCTAATACCTGACATTCACAATTTCAGGGAGGCAAAGATTTTTGGGTTCATGGTTTTACTTTGTGGTTGACTCCCTCCCAGGCAAACACGGCACCAAAAAGGGTGCAGGTGAGGAAGGCTGCCCACATCAAGGTGAGCAGGAAGCAGGGCACACAGGGAGACAGATGTGGAGGAGGGGGGAGATGCCCTTCCGGGTCCTGTCCCCAGTGCACTGTCCTCCCACCAGCCCCACTGCCCAAAGGCAAGTCAGCCACGGGTTCTTCAGTGACAAAGGCAGCTTTCCCGTGATCTGGTCACCTTCCAAAAGTCCAGCTTCTTACCACATAAGGCTTGGGGGCAGGGATAGTCTCTACCTAACCAGTAACAGAGCTTAAGGTGAAGCCCAATGGAAATCAATCGCAAGCTTCCAAGTAAGCTGCGAAGGCCACACTTGAAGCTTCTAGTGTGGAATCGCGACGACACAGCCAAGTGCGGCCTGTGCCCACGAGACTCGGTGCTCACATGTTTCCTGGGGCTCAGTGCCCAGGCCCCCCTGCATGCTCTACCTCAAAGTCCCAGCACGGAGGCGTTCAGCATCACCACACTGCAGCGCTCCAGGCGCACGCCCCTCAGCGAGGGGACAGTGGGCACACTCCTGAAGCTGGGTTCCCCGGTGCCAGCCAAGTCCCCTTGGGAAAGCAGGCATTTCTGAGGGTAACAATCTCAGGTCTGCTACGTTAGCTCTTTTCTGCACAAATTATTTAATCTTCGCACAAAGAAATGAAAGCTCAGTTAACTTAAATGTGTCCAAATTAGGCAATCAGATTTTAGTCCTCTATTTAAACCACGATGAAAGGTTAAGTGATTATTGACTGGTTGACTAATTTGTACTGGAGTGAGCCCAACATTCACAGCACAAGCGTTACCTTCGAGCTGCATTGCAGCCAAGCTGGCTGCCTGATTTTTAAGGTTTCCTAAAATCGAAATAAAAAGGACCCAACAGACTCAAGTTGGGGAAAAATTACAAAGGCAAGTAGAAGAAAAGACTATGATTGTAAAAACAGATTGTAAAACGAGTAATAAAGTAGTTATAAATAATGGAAACTCAATCAAAATAAATCACAGGCTAAACAATTTTACAAATACTATTTATAAACCTTTAATGTTTAAGAACAAAATTACCAGCCTATTAGCAATTTTAATATTTTAAGAAGATTAGAGAAAGCTAAAGGTTTAGCAAATCAGCACAACTGAGGGATTAAGAGATTTACTCTTACCTTTGTGGGAAATTGTCCAAAAAAAACCAAACCCCAAAAAACCCAGCACAGGTATGTGTTACAGCAGTGGGTGGCCTGCCTGTTGGGGTGGGTTTTGTTTTATTCTTTACCTAACGGAGTGGTGTCCTGAGGTATAATCCAGTTTTCCAAATTTCTGTGTTCGGTAACCATACTTTTCCATGATGTCCATCCATGTTGTATAATTTGGGTCTAAGCCCTTAAAATTATTCCAAGATTGTGTTAGGTGAGTGAAGAGGCCACTCCACATTGCTGAGAAGAAAAAGAAAATTGAGATTAAAGTAAAGCTTACTCATTCGTTTTAACTATTAAGGCAACCACTCTGAGACAACAGTTTGGTAGTTTAGAGCACCTGATTAGATGTTTGCAACAGTTAATCTTGATGGTTGACACGACTGGATTAGGAGAGACCTAGTAGATTCGGAAAGCACACTTCTGAGTGTAGCTGGGTGGAAAGGGGTTATGACCACGGGGCCCTATGTGGGTCCCATCCGTCTCGATCCTGGGGCTCCTCCCAGACCATGAGGAAGTGAGCACCCTGCTCCAGCAGCCCTTGCCCATGAGCCTTCTGCCCAACGCCAGCTGACCACAGACTGAGATCTTGGAAGCTGAGCTCAAATACAGCCTTCCCTCTGTGAGTTGTGGGTATCGGATAGTTTTGCCCCACGACGGATGAGCTGACGGGTACAGTGCTGATTTAGCAGACATTTCTAACTGCTACCTCACTCCAGAAGAGGGAAACCTCTGCAGCGAGTCGCTTTTACAGAGGAGTTAGCTGACCAAGGATGATTGGATAAGTTACTTAAGGTAAACAAAGCTGGAATTAGATATAAGCCGGAGTGGCTTCAGAGTCTTTTCCTTCACAAAACCAATCTCTAAGTACTTATTGGTTAATTTTCTAACTCATAAATCATTCAATTAAAGCACAGGCCTCCTTTCCCCAGCATTCTCAGGCATATCCTCCTATTCCTTGCCTTTTTACTGTTCTTTTTTCATGAAAAACTTAAAAAAAAATTTTTTTAAACATCGTTACACAGCTTGGACAAGTAGTGATTCTCCTGTCTCAGCCTGCACAGCTCTGGGATTACAGGCATGTGCCACCACATCTGGCTTTGGTGGCCAGCTTGGTGCAGGGCTGGCATGGCATGCGGTACCAGGGATCAAACCCAGTCCTTACATGTTCCAGGCAGGCGCCTAGACTGCCAGGCTATCTCCCCAGCCCCTCATGAAAACTGTAAGTGCAATATGTCTTTCCTTTCTGATTTTTATTTAAAAAAAATGCTCTCCTTTTCCCCATTTCCATGTACATATGTAGTAAATTACAACAACCTTTCTCTTTTCATCTAACAAAATGCGGAGTGGTGGGATGAGGAATTACCTGGGTGAGAATCCCAGTAACAGCAGTTCTGAGTGGCCTCTGCTAAGTTATCTCTTGTGTACTTTAGTTTTCATCCACAAAATGGGGTTAACTATAGGACCCACCATATGGAACTATTATGGGGAGTATATAAATGAATACATACAATGGCTTAGAATGCTGCCACTTAGTCAGAATGTGATGTATGTTCATGTCTATTACTGTTATTCTACCTTTTGTTCAAACTCTTCAAAATGTACCTCTTCCAGGACATGCATGACCTAACCTTTTTTTTTTTTTGGCAGAACCAGGGATTGAACTCACACGCTTGCACTTGCCAGGGAAGCACTACTCAGCCATCTCCCTGGCCCCTAACCTAACATTGCTGAGATATTTAGAGCTCACTGACCATGCTTCTATTTATTATTTTGACTGATGCTGTGTGTGCTGTGAGGGGCATGGTGTTCTGTAGACAAGTCCACCGAGTGACTTATTTGACACAGTCCACTGAGGAGTAGACCTCGGACCTTCACCCCCCCAACCCAGTACTCATTCCACTCAGCACTGGATAAAAGCGTAACATGTTTTTAAAGGTACTTGGTTCTACTTCAGTGCAATACTGCTAGAGTTTATGTTTTAATGTAGTTTAGGGCTGGGGAGATAGCTCTGTGGTCTAACCGCACTAGCCCCCAAGTATGATCCTCGGTACTGCACATGGTGCAGGCCATTGAAACCAGGCGTGGTGGTGGTGGCCTGTAATCCTAGTGCTGGGGAGGCTGAGACAGGAGGATCATTTTAATTCTGGGCTGCGTAGTGGTACCCTGTACCAAATATATTTAAAAATAAAGATTAAAAAAATATAACAGTTTAGATTTCCTTTACCCATGAGTGACTCCATGGTTTACCGAAGATATAAGTGAAAAACTTACAACTGAAACCCCAGAATATCAACTCAGTAGGTTACAGACAAACCAAGTTGTTTAGTGTTGTTTACAGGCTTCAGTGGAGGCGAGAAGGGCACACAGAAAGGGGAAAAGACCTGTCAGATAGCAGACAGGATCTGTAAGCCAGTAGATGGGATCTATAAACCCGCCAGTTTCTCCTTTTATCATTCATGGCTTACTTTCACTTTGCCGTTAAAATGATGTCTTTGTTAAATCAGGGAACAATTAGATTCATGCTAAAAATGAGCTGAGCTTGAAGATAAAGTATATAAGCTGAAATAATATGTAAAAATTCAGTCTTTTTTTGTTTTCTATATTTTAGGGAAGCATCTACAGGGTGTTCAGGGTCTCACTACTAAATCAGACTCATGGTGATCTGCCTATTTACTGCCTCCCAAGAGCTGGGATTACAGGTGCGCCACCACGCCCAATCTCAATCACTGTCTCAGTGTTCCCCGGGGGCGGGGCCGGCACAGCAGTCCTGGGGATTGAACCCCTGGCCCTTGCACCTGCTTGCAGGCTCTTTAATCTGCTGAGCTATTTGGCCAGCCCTAAAAATTGAGTCCTGAATTTTAAGGTCCACAGAAGCCTTCCCTATACTTGTGCTAAATGTTTCCTCTAGTCTAGGAAATGTAATTATTTCCTCATGTGTTTCAATAGTCAAAAGATTATTACTCACCAATTATAAGGAAGTGAAACAGTAACATATGAACTAGACAGTAATAAAAATTCCTTCTCCTCAAAAACTAGCAATCTTAGGACTGGCCAAACAGCTCAGTGGATTAAAACACCTGCAAGCAGGCTCAGGGGCCAGGGTATAGGGGCCTGGGTTCAATCTCTGGGCCTGCCTCGCAGGCCCCACACCCGGGGTGTACTGAGACGGCAATGCAGACTGGGCGTGGTGGCGCACCTGTAATCCCAGCATTTGGGAGGCTGTAAACAGGTGGATCACTATGAGTCTGATCTAGTAGTGAGACCCTGAACACCCTGTAGACCTTTCCATAAAATGCAAAAAATAAAACCCCCCTGGAAATCCCAATACCTCAAAATCTAATATGCACTTGATACCACACGTTTTATATTATGGATTCAGGTTTTAAATAAATCTTTCCTGGTTTGCTTTTGGGTGTAATTTTCTAAACTGTGAATGTATTTCCAGTGTGACCCCTTTTGTCCGTGAACACTAAGCATGTTTATACCTGCGCGTGACGGGCAGCAGATCGGAGAGTTTGTATAGGCATTCAGAAAGGAAGTGCCGTGTGTTCTCATGAAGTTGATAAAAGGAAGTTTCACCACTTGACTTCCTGGATGAAATGTTAGCCTTCCATCCTGGAATAAAGAAATTTCATCAATACTGACTGCCCCACAAGACAAGAAAATTGATTTCTTTAGTTTTAACCTTAAAATTCACACTAGCAGAAGACTCCAATATGGCTTCATGAAAGATAAAGTAAGTATAGGCTGTTAGCCAGGTCTAGTGCTTACACACAGACTTCAACAGTGTGACACTTGCATTCAGTTCAACACAGTAAATAAATTAAAGGGCTTCTGCAAAGTCCTTTTGGGGAATGAAGGACCAACTCTACACATCATTAATGAGTATGCACTGTGTGGTAGGCATTATGCAAGGTCTGAGGTGCAAGGGTGAATGAAATAAAGTCCTGCTCCCAAGAAGCCTGCAGTACGGTCAGGGAGGTAAAAGTATACTGGTAAATAAACCATGAAAAGTTACAGTAAGTGCTTCAAAAAATCTGATATGCAATAATTTTTTTTAAAAAAAATCTTTTATGTATTTGGTACAGGGTCTCACTCTGCAGCTCGGACTCGTAGTGATTCTCCTGTCTCAGCCTCCCCAGCGCTGGGCTTACAGGCATTTCAGTGGCCTGCAGGGCACGCCCAGGATTCTGGGGCAGGCGAGGCATGTGGTACCAGGGATCTCTGTCCTTAGCAGGCAGGTGCTCAGACCCCGAGCTCTCTCTCCTGCCTGGTAACTGTTACTTGCTCCTGAGCCATGACGTAATTGCTGCTCAGGATTCTCAGCCAGGGAGGTGCACAGCTGTTTTGATTTCAATGCATCATCTTCATGAAAGCATGCCACAGCCCCTGTCATATCTGCTATGGCAGGACGGCTAGCAGTGTCCTTCCTAGTTCTGAGTCAGACAGTACACTCTCTAGAGATCCTGCATGTCCCCATCACTACCCTAAAACCCCAACACTAAAGCCAGGGTGTGGGTGCAGTATGGGGGGGTGGGCAGTTGCAGAGGGGGGGGGTTCATAGAATGCCTCTGTACCGTAAGACTTCTTAGTATTTCTTTTTAAAATAAGTTTTTAAAAAATTATTTATTTTTTAATGTATTTGGTACAGGGACTCACTATGCAGCTTGGATTCATAGCGATACTACTGTTTTCAGCCTCCCCAGTGCTGGGATTACAGGTATATGCCACCACGCCCTGTCTCGGTGGGCTGGCTCAGCCCAACTGGGGGTAGGGGTGGTGGTGTTGGTGGTAGGGCAGCGTGGCAGGGATTAAATCCTGGTCTGTGCTTGCCCAAGCAGGTGCTTAATCCACTGAGCTATTCGCTGGCCTGCGTTTCTTTTCTTTTTTTTTAAAAACTGGGTTTATCAGGGTATAATTCACATAAAACTTCTTCATTCGAGGTGTGTGATTTAGTGGTTTTTAGTGTATTCAGAAAGTTGGGCACACCTCACCACAACTGTAGAATCTTATCACCATCTCCAAAGGAAATGCTGTATTCCTTAGCTATAACCCTCTGTTCCTCCAAATTCAAGGAAACCACTGATCCTTCTGTCCGTATATATTTGCTTTCTCTGAACATTGCATATATACGAAATCTTACGAAAATGTGGTCATTTATGCCTAGCTGCTTTTACTCAGCACAAGTTTTCTAAGTTTCAGCCACCCCCGAGGGTCAACTCTCCCTCCCTGTTCTGCCCCTTTCAGTTTTTCTCTCCCTCCCTCTTTCTTGTGCCGAGTGTTGAATCCCGGATTTCATACATGTTAGGCAAGTGCCATAACACAGAGCCACACCTGCAGCTCTGCACTTGGGTTTTAAATTCTATTTTTAAAAAAGAATACAAAGTACTATTAAAACAGAAAAATTACAAATGATAGAATTTCACTAAACAAAATATCAATTTCACAGTGTTTGTTGTATTGCATAGTGTTCTCTCCAAATGAGTTAGTTGTTCATGTTATTAGATATGTGCATGAAAATTGGAAGAAGAACAAAAGGAAAAAATATATAAGAAAATGAAACAAAAAGGAAAAATAATTGGAAAAAGAGGACAAAACAAATTAAATTGAGGATTAACTGTTCCTTTCTATAGACCAGCAGAATGCATTTCTTTTTTATTGCTAAGTATTACCAAATTTCATCCATTTATCAGGTGACTTTTAAAAAATTTTTTGTAGTACCAGGGATTGAACTCAGGGCCTTGTGCTTGCCAGGCAAGCACTTGTTCTACTGAACTATCTCCCCAGACCTATATCAGGTAACATTTGGCTGTTTCCACTTTTCATTTATTAACACAATACTGCTAGGAACATTCATGCACGAGTATTCGTGTGGAGTCTATCTTTTCCTTGGCTACGTATGAGTATAACTGGACCAGGGGGTAACTCCATGGCCACAGAGAGTCTGGGGGACCTACCAAGGTCTTTTCCAGGGTGGCTGCACCATTTAACATTCTCACCGGCAGGGTACAAGAGTGTACAATTCCTCTATATTCTCCACCACTCTAGCTACTGACTTTTACCATAACCTAGTTACTATCTTTCATCTTTTTTTTTTTTTTTTTTTTATCATACCCTACTTACTATCTGTCTCAGTTACTCTTCTCTCGTGCTGGAATAAATACCCGACACTCAAAATGAAGGAAGAAAGGTTTATTTAGCTCACAGTCTATGGAGGTTTCAGTCCATACCCAGCTGGCTCCAAGACAAAGCGGCACATGGCAGAGAGCACAACCTTTCAAGGTGGCAGCAAACAGCAAGAGCCAAGGGAGAAGCAGCAGCAAATATGGCTACAGAGAGCAACCCTGTCACCCTTACGGTGCATTCACCCTAGCTGCCTCAGGCGGGGAGTAGTACTCACACCATAATCCCAGTAGATCATGAGTAAATCACAAACTCTAGATGTCTGCCCCATCACTGCATGAGGCTTTGGGGGGACAACTAGACACAAGCCATAACACTATCTTGTCATTTTTTTTTAAATCATAACCTAGTTATTATCCTTTTATCTTAACCATCCTCGTGTGTATGAACTGGTATCACATTGTGGTTTGACTTACATTTCCCTTATGAGTAAAGCCGCGTGCTTATTTGTCATCTGTGCGTCATCCAGAGACAAATGTCTAACCAGATCTTTTGTCCATTTTTAAAGATGTTAACCCAAGATTATAGAGGTTTGCACAATGGCTTCGTGTAAGCATTTTATAATTGTAGCTTTTAACATTTGATTAATTTAATTTTTTTCTGTGGTGGAAGAGAGGGTCTAGCTTCAGTATTTTTCATGTGGTTATTTAATTTTCATATAACCATTTTTAAAAACAATTATTCTTGCTGTGCATGGTGGCGCACAGCTGTAATGCATGAACTCAGGAGGCTGAAGCAGGAGGAGCACCTTGAATTTGAGGCCAGCCTGGACTCCATAGTGAGAGCAACACAAGCCCGAACTGCATAGCAAGACCCTAGTTAAAAAATAAAGTTTATTCTTTTCCTATTAAATGGTCATAACATCCTTTTACAAATCGATTTATTATGGGAATTTACTTTCACATCTATTTCACTCATCTGTAAATCTAACCCATCTTTTTGCCAGCAATACACTATCTTGATTTTTGTACCTTAAAATATATTTCAGTGACCTATGTATCAAATTATTTTTATTCCAGTAACAGGCTATCTTGATTATTTATGTCACAAGCCTTGAAATTAGGCAATACTTAGACTTCAATAGTACTACAAAGACAAAATATGCAATGTATTAATTACTGTAACTGTCCTACTAACCTGTTTTGAAACTGTCTCATTG
>NDGN011376663.1:0-11002 GCA_002564285.1 Tympanoctomys barrerae
TGAGCACTCCTCTTCTTGAGGAGATCAAGGACAGAAAACACTTCTTTGGGGTGTGTTTATTTTTCATGGCAGGTTAACACATTCACTACAGCCACATTTTGAGCATTTCTTGGATTTTGCATTCTTAAGATATCAACAATCTGCTTTTATCTTTAGTTTGAAAATGTGCACTTGGTTTACAATTATGAAATAACAAAGCCATGGGAAATTTTAATCCTATGATTCTCTGACAGGGAAATTGTTTTGAGTAAATCATGATCACCATAGTGGATCATTAAATAGTGAGAAAGTGCATCTGATGGGCATTTTCTAAGGTCTGGTAATGTTTGCATAACTTGTTTAAGTTGTGAATCCTGTAAATGCAATATAGTGAATGAAGGAAAGATGGGGGAGCATTCCCAAAGAACCCCTCCAGTTAGTTCCATCTTACAGGAGCCAAATTACAATGCTCTCTGGAATCACCTAGGAGTGAGGAATTTTGTGCAGCCTGCCATAACTGAGCAGCTAGAAAGGCACTCTGATGGTGAATTACAGAACTGCATTTCCAAGAAGGTTTACAGATCTTGTATTGATCGCTCGCTTCTGTCCACCAACCCTTTGCAATAAACAACCTTGCAAGGCTGTGCACTGTTGGGAAGTAGGGATGCATTATTTAAGAGCAGCTAATCAATATAAAACAAGCCTCCCCTTTGTTACAGCAGTACTATTGATAGACTGCTTCTCCCTTTTAATTTTTTATTATTTTGCATTGATTTCTGAAACTCAATTCTGTATCTTACTTTTCTTCCGTCAGTAACTGTGAGCCAAGCCCTACCTGACTAGAAACCTAACATCCTTTTTGAATCACAAATTACCCAACTTAATTAAGGAACAATTAGTTGAGAGTTTTTAAAAATCATTCAACTCTGCGCTAATCAAATTTAATGAGTGAAACACATTAAATACAAGATTTTGGGGAGTTTGCATGTAGAAAAATCTGAAAAGACAAGATGATTGCTGCTGCACATGTTTTAGGGAGTGGGCTGTCAAAGTTCCCCATTTAGCCTGGTGAACGTGGGAGGAAACTCAGGCACATAACTACCCTTAACACTAAAAGGGATTTGTACTCTAAAGCCTGCTGCATCAATGGGAGAATGAGATCCTTAGTTTTTTCCCTTTCTTCTTTCCTTTTTTCTTCTTAAATCTTAGCTGAATTGTCTAGAATAAAACATTAATGGCAGCTACATTAGGCACTGCTGCACTTGAGTGCTAGCCCCTAATCTGCCAAACCTAAAATAAAATCTTATCATGTGTCCAGACAGCGTGAGAGAGCAAGTCAGTGGTGGGATATATCCAGGTGCATGCAGATGTGTGTAATTATGGGCCAGGGCTCCAGGCAAGCCAAGAGGTGTTAGCTGCTCTGTTTGTTTGCTGCACCACTTGTAGTTATCTGTCTTGCCATTTAGGAAGAAATAACAAAATAAAGTTGAGGCTGTAGATAATTCATAGACATGGAAGGAATATACACCAAGATGATTTATTCTCTATTAGCTCTGTTACACAATAAATGTTTGTTGTTATATATATATATATATATATATATATATATAGTTGCTATTAAAAATTAAATGCAAGTTAATTGCAAAGAACGTACAAAATTCCTGAGTAGCAGAACAAAAAATACCATTACCCTTACTTCTCCATGTCAGATAATAACTGTGACATTTTAAAATTTTGGTGCATACAACTTGAAGTTTAGTCACTGCATTTTTTTCTCCTTATGTTATTAACTCACATTATTTTAGGATAGTATTACCTGGGATATCATTTATAGTCATTGTATAATTTTGTGCAAAATAATAGAGGCCAATTCACACATAATTTTAATGGCATTATTTTTGTTACCACTATTTAAAAGGCACTTTGTCATGGCACTCTAATATTAACATTGAATTATATGTTTACCAAACATGCTAAATTATAATTCATTTTGAATGAGCAAAGCATTGTCAATATTTATACATTAACATTTATTCATCAGGATCTACTATTTGAAAGTCAAGTTATTAAATACAAATAAGAAAAAGAATCAAATGGAAGCATGAGTTCTGGACAAGTGAGAAATAGGATGCCTAAAATCCATAGGTAAAGGGGACAAGAAAAGAAAGACTATTTCAACTTCCAAACTAAAATAAGTCCCCCAAAAGAAAAAGTATCCCCTCAAAAAAGGAAAGAGGTAAGGAACAGATTTCAAGCTACACTTTTTGGTATCTCCACCCTAAGTTTCATTCAGTAATAATATATATTGAATTCTAGAAAATGCATAACAGTTAGCTTCTAGAAAACCAACAGCCAGATTTATTGGCAGCCTTTGGGAAGAACACAGCACATTCATAGTAGGATTTTAAGGCCCATATTGACCCCATTCTATATACTTAGATTTTTCTCTTCACCTTTTTTGAAAGTATCCTTTTTATTTGTGTTTATGGGTATATCCTTCTAAGTCATATTAAAGTATGTCTGGGATGAAGCTAAGAGAAGAAAACACAAGGTATCCTAGATGATCTGCAAACCCACAGGAGTAAAAGAAATCAAGTAAGGGATTTTTTTTTTAGAAGAAATTAAAGTTTCAGGATCTTGGAGTACAAAAGGAGGTGAAATGATTCATTTGCAACTCACAAAGCACTCTCTGTACCTAAGCTGCTTTAGTGGTCCAAAGATAACTAATTGTAGTCACTGTTAATGAACTACTTGGGGTCAGCATAGATGAGTTGATATGTTAATTTGGTTTTCATTTCTGGAAGAGATTTAGCATATTTAGTTATTTATTTAAATGATTTCAATAAAGTTTCTGAAGTTTCTAATTTTTAATTGAGAGACGAGGAAAATGGAAAGGGTAAACAATTATAAATACAACACTCTTATTTAAAGAATTAGAAAGCTAGTAATCAGAGCTTAATGCCAGATTTAAATTACTGGAGGAAGATGCTTGAACATAGAATGTTAAAAAGAGAAAATAAATGAGTTTGAGATGAGCCTCAGCTCTTAGAAAATAAACAATTTATCTTAGAGACAGGTGTAATTATTACTTTTAGACAACAAATGTTATTTTGTTTGACATTGTCTTACTAGGCAGTGGTAAAACTCTTCCAATTGTGTGTATTAATTGTTAAATTCAATGTAGCTCAACCCTTCTTTAACTGTTTTTTTTAATTTCATGTTTGTCCCTGCAGGGTTGGCCAGCACCTCTGTGAGTCTTTTCCCTCTGCACTACTGATAATCAAGCCATGCCTTTGTCACTGAATTACAACCTCAAGCCCTCTTTTCGAAGTTTGGTATACAATCTCACTACATCACTAAATTGTCCCAGATGAGCTCAAACTTAATGATCTTTCTGCTTCTGTCAAAGACTGTTAGTATTATAAGCATCAGGTTCCTCTACACCCAGCATGGTTGCATTTTTGTTTGTTGTTACTTGTGCTTAAAAGTGTTAAAGAATTCTCTGTGCTCTTCGTCATCAATATCCCTAATGATGGTTATAGTGACTTCTAACAGCTCACCTATTGTTAAAATTCATGTCAGTGTGGAGACATATAATTGGCATTTTTAGGTGTCTTCTTTCACTCAGTATAGTTTTCTGAGGTCCATCCATGCTCTTTGGACCTATTGTCATTCTTCCTCATTCTGTACAGAGATACTGAATAATTCCGTCCATTGTGCTTCTGGTAGACATTTAAGTCACCTTGAATTTTGAGTTATTGTGAATGAAATTACCATGAAAATTCCTCACCATGTATTTGAATAATAAATGCACTATGGAGTTTTCACATAGAGGTGGAGTTTTTGGTTACAGAATGCACATATACCTATCTTTTGTACTACTAAAAAAAGTTGTCAGTGTGCTCTATTTATATGTTCACCAGTACTTGGTATTGTGAAATTTTGTTTTATTTTATTTTGATTTGTACTCATTATTCTGAGTGGGCAGTGGTATTTCTTTTTGACTTCCATTTTTATTTTTCTAATGACTAGTGATATTGAGAACCAGTGCATATCATTATGGATCATTCGACTAACTTTGTTTATTTTTGAGATAGGGTCTCACCGCACAGTATAGGCTGGCTTCCAACTCATTATGTAGCCATGTGGCCTTGACCTTACAGTGAACCTACTTCCTCAGCCTCCCAAGTACCAGGATTACAGGTATGTACCACCACACCCAGTCCATTTGGTTGTCTTGTGTAAAGTGCCTGCTAGTTTCATTTTCACATTTTCCCAGTGGGTTGCCTGTCTATCCTTATTGAATTTTTAATATTCAGTATCCAAATGTTGCAGAGCTAGAACTTGCTTTTCATAAACTTTTATCACTACCACTGTTGCTGATTGCTCTTGTCTCTTCTCTCACCCTATGATCTGTATACTACTTTGATCTTTATAATCTTCTTACTATCACCTGCCACTGTTTTCTGGAACATGTGATCTTTATGTTCACTTGCTGAGCAAGAAACTTTCTACCATGGGGGAGACAATATGAGACTTCAGAGTTCAGGAATAGTAACCTCTTTTCCAAATCCCTTAAGGGTTCTTCTGTTCAGTTCTCTATCGAATATCAATTATTTCCCTTGGGGACTGCCCTTTAAAAAAATTATGACCTCCATTGGTTACTCTGGTCCACATGGGTTCAAGAGGCTCTGTCTTGGTTCTCTATCCACCTCCCTCAAATCTTTCGTGAATTCCAGCTCTGTGTCCTTAGCTTTGGTCCCTTTTGGCAAAGCAGTCTCATTTTAGAGGGTGGGAAGTAGACCCTAGTAAGGTTCTTCTCTATGTCAGCTCAGATTCCCTCTTCATTGTAGGCCACTTGCAGGCTCCCTAGGACACATGCTATTGCAGAGATTGATGGACAGATTTTAAAAATCATTTCACATTCCCTCTTTTTCCTTGCACTGGAGTGTTTTACCTGTTATGTCCCATACAATACAAATAGGATGGCTTGGATTCCAACAGGGAGACATTCTACCTGTGACAGCAACTATTAGGCTGTAAGTTCAGATAAGGAGGGAGACTAACAGGAATAGAGAAACTGACCAAAAAATGCCAGTTTCACATAGTGAGAGTCTACCAAGCACTGGACTTCATGAAAGTGTACATGGGTCACCAGTTTTGACTTGAGATTACTGCTCCTCCTAGCTACCACTTGTGTTTGCCTATCATACTCTGAGTAATAGGATTATCCTCAGCACATACTTGTCTTAACAATGGCATGGAGGCTTCAGTTAGATCACATTTACAAAGACAGAAATTCACAAGCATTGAATTTGTTTTGGGTAAGACTAACTCCAGAAGGTAATACTTTCTACTGTTTCAAGAAAGGATTTCATGGGCTGGGGTGTGGTGCAATAGTAAAATGCTTACCTTGTGTGTTTAAGTCTATAGGTTCTAGCACAAGTACTACAAAGAAATAAAAAACAATGTTAAAATCATCCACTTTAGTGTTTTTATTTCATCATGAAAAATTGGGGTGAGTGATTTGATGACAGCTTCACAATGCTATGTGTCTATATACTCAGGCCTCCGATGTGTTGAAACAGGCAAGACCGGAATACCTGTTGTGCATATATAGGAAACCAAACCACTAGCAGCCAGTCTTCAGTTCTCTTGAAAAGATCTGATTTCCACTTGTCAAGTTCTAAGCCAAACTATCAAATTCAATGACGGAATTCTGAGATTTTTTTTTCAGCCATCTTTAAAATTAATTTAACCAATTTCTATTATTGCCTTCACAAGCATGTCATTTAGTTCATGCAGAGTAGCTGCTTCATTGTGAATCCTTGTTCAGTTAATTTGATTGCAATGACTTGATCTACTTAGTTTGAATTTTGGAATACACCTATATATATATGGAACTCAAAGTCTAGGTTCAGGGATATCATTTGCATAGTCTGTCTTTACTGGAAAGAAATCCTCCTGATGTTACTGGATTCAGCCTGCTAAACTATCTGGTCCACAGTTTTGTTTAATGGATTATCACCTGGTTGTGTCTAAGATGTCCCTTTGCTAAAGATCATGTCTTCCATGATTCATTCCTTTCGGGAAGGTCTGACATCCAAAGTTTCTGTCTACTCCAAAAATAACATCAAGTTATGAATTCATCAGTGGAACCATGGATACAGCTGGAACCTTCATGGTCCAGTCCCCTTCCAAAGGGCCCACCTCTGCACATGTGAGCTTACTTGGAGATATTTTAGACCTAAAACACACATCATATTTTTATCTTGATATAGATCCTTTTGTTTTTGTAGGTATGTATATACACAAGTATACTTACGCATGCAAACTATGTGGAGATACATATACATGTGTATACACGTACACACATTCAAATATTCATTTTCCATAGAGCACAATCTGTCTTCTTCATGAATGATAAAATTACAACATATTTATTAGTAGCTATAAGACTTCTTGAACCCTAAGTATTTTCCTCCTATTTATTGGATATTTAATCATATATAATTTGTTTAATCACATGTTTATATACTAAAATTCACAAGAATGTGTATTCTATAACTTAAATTTTAAAATACAGTAGTCCTTTGCTATTTCAAAATTTGACTTTAACAGTCTCACTGTTTCATGGGTTTTCAAAAAATATTAATCTAAATTATTTATCCTGGATTTTTCACTATATCACAAGATCTTGCAGTACCATACATTACACATATGTTGTTAAAATTACATAGGTTTATGAGCTTAGAAAAGTTAAGCACACTAGAAGTGTTTTTAAAAGTGTGGGAAAGGCTTACAAGAGTGTGGGGAGGGTTTATAAAGCCTTAAAATATATATAAATGCTAAAGTAAAGATAACGTTGCTACTTTGCTGATTTTCACTTGTCGTGGGGGTGACTGGTACGTAACCTCTGCTCTAAGCGATGGACCACTGTATCTAAGTTTGCCATATTGACCCATACCTCCATGACATAAACTGAGCAATGATTTTGAAAATCTCTCATTTCAATATAATTGCTTACCCTAAATGTTCAATGCTTAAATTGCAACATAGAAAAGTGAGACAAAAAATACAGTTGACAATATGAAATCATTCTGCTGAAAAATTCCTGCTTAAAGGCGTTCATATTACTTCACGCTTTGCTCAAAGAGAGATAACATGTAGGACATTTTTGGTACTATTTATATTCTCACAAAATCTTGTACATATGTCAGTATTTGTATTTCCTAGCCTGGAAAAACAAGGAAGTGTAAGAGTTTAGAGTTTTACTTAAATGTAAGCCATGTGTCAGTTTTATGAAGTTTTTGGGCTGGAGAGATAGCCCAGCAGTCTAAGCACCTGCCTGGCAAGCACAAGGACCCAAGTTTGATTCCCAGTACCACTTAGCTGTGCTGGCCCCGTGCCTTGCCAGTCACCAAAACCATGGTGGTGGCATATACCTATAACTCTAGTACTGGGGAAGACTGAGACAGGAGGACCACTACAAGTCCGAGCTGTGTAGCAAGACCCTATACCAAATAAATAAATTAATTAAAAAACAATTTTTATTATGCAGTATAAAGTAACAATATAAAAATATCAAACATGCTTTCATTCAGAAATGAAGTATGTGTTTAAGAGGGTTTTCTATGAATGATTCTCCAGTCCATTTTTTATTACCATATTTGCTTTAGATTTTTCCAAAGTTTTATAGTGTTTCAAACTTTAATATTTTATATTAAAATAAGGCTACACAGGTATAGAGATAAAACATGTATTATCCCCAAACCTGATCTTGTTTCTTCCAAATGCTTCCCCCAGAAGCTATCAAAAATTTCTATAAATTCATGGTCTGCCAGTGAAAGTCGTTATTCAGTTACCAAGCCAGAGAGTTTTGAAATAGATTCTAAAGTAATGTATTTTGTTAAGATGTCTAGCCAGAGAGACAGCGCTAAATTTTCTTGAAAATATTTACTGAAACACTCTTCCATGCAGCTAGAGGTATGTACCAGGATTTATTGGTTAATGACTTCAAACTGTTTCATTAATATATGGTTGTTAGCATTGAACCCAACAGAAGCAAACAAAACAGGCTTGTCCAGTTTTCTTGGGTTTCTTTTTATCACTTTCCTTGGCTGGGGGAAAATGACAAAGTCTGCCAGCCCTCACTGATGGGGTCAGGATGCTGTGCTGCACGATTTCGTGCCAGCCAAAGGAAAGAGGGCAATTCCCCTTTATAGACACGTATTCTCCTCCCCTGTTTCTTGCCAAGACTAAAAAGAAAACTCAATGCTCCTTATTCCTTGGCTAAAACTAAATTTGTAGATGAAAATATTTGTTTCTTTTGTCAAAAATTGTGTGTTTAGTGGCCTCTGTTAGGGAATGAAGGTCCATATCCTTGTGTGAGTGCCCATTTAGGTAGTTGTCCCTCTGGGCCAGATGTCACTGGCAAGTGCCACTATAATTAAAGCAGCAGTATTCAAATTATAGAACATGCTATGAATGGAAAAAAAATTCTAAAAAAAATAAAATTCTTGAGTCCTGGTTGTAATCTAAAGCATATACAGTTGTATTTTTGGCATAATTATAGTTGATGGTAATATGATTTTATTTGTCAGAATAATATGCTCTGACAGAACCTTAGAAAAATGGAATGTTTTAGGCTGTGGTGCAAGTTGAGATTTCCATGCATGGTTGATCTACTGGCGGTTGAGAACAAGGACCAGACTTCAGAATCCCTTGGAAGAAATGCTTCTGATTGAGCTGTGCCTTAGGATTCATACTTCAGCTGCCTTTGGGGAGCCTGGTGTATGGAACAAGCACTTTAACCACTCTCCCCAATTCTACTCCTTTAAAAACTCACCACATCCATGCTCCACCTAGAATACCAAAGGGCAGTAAGGTGTGTGATTCACTCAGAGTTGCCAGGTAAGTCACTATCAAAAGCAAGAGCAGCCTCAATGCCTAAGTCTTGTGCAACGTCTTCAGCTTTCCTTGTCTACAAAAGACAGTGTTTTATAAATTTTAATCCAGAATTTTACCTGAAGACAGTAGTAATTATCCAGGGATTGGCACAGTTTTCACAAGAGCTGGCCTATTACGAATTATTTCAGCTTATCTTCATTTTTCATTCTTTGCTTATTTCATGAAAGAAGGACTAACAAACAATAAGGTCACCTAAGTAGAAAAGAGGCAAATCCAGAAATTAAGGTGGTGGAAATGGCCATCTCCCAAATAATTGAAAGCTAGCTGCAATTAGAAGCAAAGACAATGTGTCCTTTACCAAGAGAACACTTAAAGGTCAGACTTGAAATGAGATGCATATTTCAGAGTTAATTTCTTATTCACAGAGGCTGGATTTAAGCACATTAATCTCTTCTAATTTAGATCCTTCCAAATAGCCACAAAAGCAGGAGAGTCCCATGAATTGGGGCCATAAGGCCCACTGCAGCCTGAGAGGCCAGTGGTTTCAAACGAGATTTCAGCCTCTGCCTTGTTCTCAAAACTTCCTTTTTCCACCAGCGTCACTGAGCTTGCCAAGAGTGACATAACCTTGAAATTATTTGTTACATTTTCCAGTGAACAAACCCAGCTTGTTAAGGAAGTGGGCAGACTATATCATTAGCAAGGAGGACAATAGCGGACTCAGAACTTGGCCTTGACTAGGGGCTGGGGGTGGGCAGAGTACTACTTGTTTCTGGGAAAATTCCCTCATTTTAGAAACAGTCCGGTGCTTCACAGTGCTGGCAGGCTGGCTGGGTGAGGGTGCTATGGGGAGAGTGTGCCACCTCGCTCTGCAGTTTCTGGGGGCCCTGTCGACCTGGCCTCCCCACAGTAGCTTCTTCCCTCGGACCTCGCACCAGCACACCATTTGTGCCTGTGGGTCCTAGTGTTCTTTTCTTTCTTTGAAGCAATTTGGTTTGCAATGAATTAAACTCTTTTTTTTTTTTTTTTCTTGTACTTTAGGGAAGGTTTTACAGGGTGTCAGGGTCTCACTACTAGATCAGACTCATAGTGATCCATCTGTTTACAGCCTCCCAAGAGCTGGGATTACAAGCACGCACCACAGCACCCAGTATCAATTGCTGTCTCAGTGCACCCTGGAAGTGGGGCTGACACAGCAGGCATGGGGACCAAATTCCAGGCCCTTCAGCCTGGTTGGGGGTGCTTTAATCTACTGAGTTATTTGGCCGGGGCTTTGAAATAAAATCTTGAAAGCAATTGATAGTTGTTTTTTTTTTTAATTATAAAATTAAGGGATGTTTACTGAAGACAATTTAAAACTTCTGTAAAGAATTAAATAGAACATTGAGAAGCTGTCTTACCAGCCAATGGTTTGAATAATTATGCCAGTAACAGTAATCAACACATTATGTATGTGTTCAATTCACTATAATACATGGTGCTGGTTATAAAATGATACAACAGCTGTCAGCCACATTATTTACAAATTTAGCAAAAACTAATCAATTATTATGTGTGTGGACAATGTGATATTTGAAAATTAAATTCATTTTGAAAATATCATAACAGAAAAAACCTTCAATATAAAGAACCAAAAAGTTTAACACCAAAAGCAAAACAGCCCAATCAGTAGGCCAGTGAACCATATACTTCTCAGAAAATGAAGTAGAAACAGCCAATAAACACATGAAAGAATGTCCAACATATTTATCCAGAAGACAAATACAAATCAAGTCTCCGCTGAGATTCATCTCACTCCATTCACAATGCCATTAAGAATATAAAAATCACTGAGTGCTAGCAAGGATGGGGAACAAAGGGTTCCTCCTACATTGCTGCTGGGAATGTACTTTAGAAGGGCCACCCTGGAGGGCCAGCCAAATACCTCAGTGGATTAAAACACCTGCAAGCAGGAATAGGGGTGAGGGGTTCAATTCCTGGGCCTGCTGTGCTGGGCCCACCCCCTGGGCGTGCTGAGACAGCAATTAAGACTGGATGTGGTGGTGTGTGTCTATAATCCCAGCTCTTGGGAGGCTGTAAACAGGCTGATCACTACAAGTCCGATCTAGTAGTG
>NDGN011376669.1:0-14003 GCA_002564285.1 Tympanoctomys barrerae
AAAAAAAAAAAAAAAAAAGAAAGAAAGAAAGAAAAAGAAAAGATTTCAAGGAACTTAATCTCACGTCTACATATGCATTCTTATGCACTTCAATTCAGAAAAAGCCCAGAAGTTTCAGAGGAGTTTGAGTACAAGTTCACAAGCCTGAGGGGATCTTTTACCCCTGCAAAGCTAAGTTTTCAACATCATTAAATGACTGTGACACTCAAGTATGTGCCAAGTGACTCCACAAACAACAGAGAACACGTGATGCTGGATGGAGGGGCCCTTTCCACTGCCCTGCAGAGCAATTCCATTTCCCCACAGGGCTGGCATGTAATGGAACAAGATGCCCTCAAGGACGGAATCACTCTACACTCTTACCCAGTGTTTGGAAACTCGTAAGACTAACAGTGTAAAAACAAGCAGAAACACAAAGGGCCAATCTGTGCCAGTTCTTCAGTCAAGAGCATCTGAAATTCTGATTCGTGACTGAAAAACATCTTCTAAATAAGCGCTAAAGACTTTTTCCACATATTAGTCAGATATTTCCACACAAAAATGAAAAATTCATACTCACTATTTCATTTAACAAAAGTAAAAACAAATGCAAGAAATTGTAGCATGTCAACTTGTGTGAAATTTATTCAAGGTGAGCCTTTTTTAAACTTTTCAAAGCAAAATTAAAGTGAACTGTCTCCCAATAACAGTGAACTACATATTCAGGCAAACTGATAAATTGAAATTGATTTTAGAACACTTCTTAAGAATATACTTCCAACCTGGAAAATACTCAAATAGGTGAAGTTTAACATTAAAAAAAAAGTTTAATTAAAGAAACTGGGGCTATTTCTAGAATCCCAATTCATGTATTGGTGAACTGTGACACAAGTGGAGAACGGTAGGTGAGATGTCTATTCTTCCTACACACCTAATATGATCTATCAGTATCTTTTATTAAATTGCTCTACATCAATCTATGAGTCTATGCAAAGCTTAAATATTCATCCAGAAACACAGATCGTGGAGACTACCCAAAATGTAAAGCAATGTTTCAGCAACATATTTGTTAAAGACTTCTAAAGTCAAGTAACTTTTGTTGCTTTTATCAATGGACACTTTCTCTTCATAGCCAAAGATATTTTATCCAACCACACTGAAATTTAATGTTAGTTTATATTTACTTGCTTTCTGATTGTGCGCTGTTTAATAACAGCTGAAGTTCAAACAATTATTCATGTCATTTGCAAGTGGATTTTGATTGCTTTCTTCTTCCTCATCATTATCTGAAAGACTGCACGGATATTACATAATATTTGGATATATGAAGAAGCCGGTTTCATTTGCGGATTATTAAAGGGGTATACTTTAGGGCCAGGGAGATGGCTCAGTGGAATAAACGCTTCCCTGGCAAGCACAAGGGTCTGAGTTCAATCCCTGGTTCCAAAAAAAAAGGTATACTTTAAAAAAATCTTCATTTTTAATTGACATATAAAATTGTATGCATTCACTATGTACAATTTATGTGATATTACAACTTAAAGTACCTGGATTCAACTGAGTGAAGGGAAGGGAACCTTTCTGAACTTGAACCACTATTCAGCGCCTTGGCTACAAGCCTGTTGTGTGGTTCTTATTAAATCTGAATTTGTTTTTTGTATTTTTTAGGGAAGGGTCTACAGGATGTTCAGGGTCTCACTATTAGATCGGACTCATAGTGATCTGTCTGTTTACAGCCTCCCAAGAGCTGGGATTACAGGTGCACGCCACCACGCCCAGTCTCTAAGTCTAAATCTTTGAACATTTTTTTTATCATTTATAAATTTATAATCTTATTCTTGCATTGTGCTTATGTTACACTGTAATGATGATACTATAATTTTGCTTGAATTTTGTTGAGACAGGATCTGGCTAAGTTGTCCAGTCTGGACTTGAATTTACAATCCTCCTGCCTCAGTCCCCTCTTTCCTTTTCATAGCTAATTATACATTTGCACTTGGTATCTCTGACTGGCTCAGGCTGAAAACTCATTTTTAAATTGTGACATAAATAACAAACTGGAGGATGTGTCCATTTAAGACATGAAATATTTATGTTTTGCCTATACATTTTGTAAAACTCATCAAACTTCCAATAACTTGACATGTTCAATTGAAAACTAATTTCATTGACTTTGAACTTGAGTATCTCGCCCATTTCATCTGTGGCCTTCGAGCGGTTTTCCTCTGGAGGCACATGCCACCTCCCTGCACAAATTGTGGGGGAGTGTTCTGTCCATTTTGTGGTGAGGGCCCTAAGAATATGGAATATGGAATACCTTTCCCAGAAAAATCCACTCTTCTGAATTAAATTATCAAGTTTACAGCAGCAATTTAGTGTTATTCAACAACTCCTTAGAAGTTCATCTTAATTGTGGAAACATTATTGTTGGCCATACATTGGCAGATAAATCTTTGAAAGAGCAAAGAGTAAGGAAAGAAACTGATTTTCCTTAGTTTCTCAATCTATTCCCTAGAAAGAGGTGCAGGTGTGACTGGTGCAGGCTGCCCAGGAGGCGGGGTTTCCTGACAGGGCTCCCTAGATCAACTAATGTGAGAGAAACCCAATCTGTGTGGTCTCTAATTCTGTCCTGCTGAGATCAAGCCTGTCACCTGAACAGTGTTCAGAGACTGAGGCCAGGGCTGCCCACAGGGCAACTGTGTCCCTTGAGCTACTGCTGACTGGAATATTTTGAAAAGTTAGATCTTTTTATCAGGATTCTAACTGTTGTGAATAATGAAATGGAAAGATTCCTTTTCTAAAGGGCACACAGCTATTATGCATTCATTCAGCGTCACAAGGAACCCCCTCCCCCACACACACGTTTCTTAATGTATCTGGAAATGTACTATTGATCACTGACGATATAAATTTTTAAAATAAATTTCTACACAGGGGCACACAGTATCTGAAACAACTGCTTTCAACAAGTGGTGGCTACTTTTAATACAGTAATTTACTACGTGTTCCATGGTGCCAAAACTCAGTGCACAGCATTTCAGCAAAACTAACCACCTTGTGTACATTATCTCAGTGAAGATTTTTCAGGCGTGACTCTGTACACACATCACTAGAGCAAGGAAAGAAGTAGGACTTTCAACTTTCAACCAATGTAGAATTAACAGGTTGTTTCTTTTGTTTTTTTTTTTTTTTTAATGTAATTGTTACAGGGTCTACAGCATCTCACTACACACATCAGACTCTTAGTGATTCCTCCTGTTTTCAGCCTTCCCACCCCTGGGATTATAGGTGCACACACCACGCATCACCACGCCCATTCTCAATCCGTCTCAGTGTGCCTTGTGGGCGGGGGTGGCATGGCAGGCCAGGAAAACACAGTTTTAAACAGAACAGTAGAGGAGAAGTTCTGAAAGTAAATCTGGACAAGAATCCTACCATCTACATGAATATGTCCTAATCCACTTTATTCACCCTGAACAAATCTTATGCTGCTGCTCAGTCTTCAAGATGGGAACAAGCCAGGGACCAATGAGAGCATGGGTTTGAGGTGCTGAGACTCTAACCCATCCTCATGATCCAGATGTGAACTGGTGCCCATCAGTTAGTGTTACCAAACATAAGCTGCAGCATCTACACCAGGTGTCCCCAGTGATGGCCTTGTTGAGTCCCCATATCATGAACCTTGAAAAGCTGTCCATTCAATCTCCAACACACCTGGAGAGGACCAAAGCTGGCTTGTCACTGACCCACAACCCAGTTGTACTGTCCATCATCACCTTTTTCATGACCTAGACAGGCTCTCAGACAAGTTTTTAATTTTTTTAAAATTTCTTTCCATCAACTAGTATTCTAATAATAATTTCAGCCATCAACCATAGTCCACAATTTTCCTATAGCTGACTGGAAGTCATCTTCACCTGGGACCTTTTTCTAGCAAGATATGGCCTTGTTATGTATCCAGGCCAGCCTTAAATTCTCTACGCAGCCCATGCTGGCCTCAAACTAGGAGATTCTCCTGCCTCAGCCACCCATGCCCTAGGATTATAGATGTGCACCACACCCAGCTAGGAGAACTACTTGAAATATTATAAATGGGCAAGCTTCCTTTCTTACCCACACCCCACTTTTTGAAGAGCAACAAAACTTTTGTGCATAATTTTCAAAAAGAAAAATATAATTCTGATGTTCTACCACCTTTCAACATACTGAAGAAATTTAAATATCACACCAAGCACATGGGAAATTATCAAAAGTGAATGTATGAAATGTGTTTAGACTAAAACATCAATAGTGAAATATGGGCAGAAAACCTACTCATATCCAGCTCCTGCACAGTGGTTGCTTAGTAAGTCAGGAGTACTCCATGACCCTAGCCAACTATAGTCCACAATCTGGAGTGCAGACAGTGCCATTAACATAGGGGAAGATAATGCCTAAGAAAAGCATGCAAGTTATACTTCTGTAGACCGCATTTTAAGAGAGGAAAATGGCACTCGATCCTTACCAACTGAGCACTAATAGTAAACTTCAATATGAGCTGGATTTTAATTTCCATAGCTTTCCAGACTTAGAGAATTTACAGTAAATGAATCCAGAAAAGATTCAACCTAAGAAAATAAGTGAACTCATATTGTAGTGACTATGATTACTGCTTCAACAGAGTTGCCAAAGAAAATAAAAGAACCATGCTACAATGAAGTTAAACTTTATGCAAAGAAGTGATTTCCCTAAATAGGAGGAATGAATATAGTGTTTTAATGAAACTGGTCATAATCAACAATGGTAGCCACATAATATTGAATTTCTAAATCCCAAACTGTGATTTGCCTTGCTTTGTACTAACAAAAGAAAAAAAAAAGTATCTTCTATGTACTCAGACAAGCAACAAAAGTTTTTAACCTTTAACTTTGTCATGTTACTTATAGAGAAAACATCTCCAAGCACTTAAAATTTGTGAAAGGATACATAGGTACCTTTCTATGAGAATTCCTCACCCTACAATCTGGTCCTCAGAATCCTCAAATTCCCACCACCTGCAGCCTCAGGTATACATGAACGTGCAAGGGTCTAACTATTATTACGTGTCCATATTTCTCAACCCACTGCTGAACCCATTTACCAGCAATGACCCATTTTTTCTTTTTGTTTTGGTCAAAATAACATATACACCTTTCACCTAATGCATAAACCTCTACATTTAACATAATAAAAACTAGTTTAAAATTTAGTCAGCATCCATACAATGTCTGTTTTAAGGGCAGTACAGGTAAAACAAACTATTATTGACCATATAAAGTATCAACCAAACCTGTGCTTGTTGTACAGGGCAATGATGTAACCGCAAAATGATTATTTTGTTAAATGCAGAGCCCAAAGAAAATACTGTTTTCTTGTTGTTACTGGGTTTCAACAAACCTTGTTTCTGAAAGTATGTAGCAGGCTTTTAAAATACACACCCTATTGCCTGTCTCCAAGCTAACTGATTGGATTTTGGTTTTTTTATATTTCCAGTCACCTCTCCTTAAAAACTGCTGATGGCTTTTGGCTTTCTATACTATTTCCGCCTTCTCAAAAACTACCAGATAGGCAGGTGAAAAATAAAATAGGAGACAGAGACATTCTCATGAAGAGGAGAAAAGCTATTCTAGAACGAAGTGGATGGAAAACCCCCTTTTCGAATCAAACCCAAGCTGTGTGCCACCATCTGTGTCCTCCCTGCCACACCTGGGCCTCTGTCTCCTCAGCCAGTGAACTTACATAGGATGTGAAGTGTCCAATGCATGGGTATTTTTGTTAAACACAGGCAGAGGCACTGGAAAAAGCAAGGGGCAGCACTGGTGTGGTTCACTGTGGTTCTCCCACTATTGCACTGAACCCCGCGGGCACACGCCGCGGGCACACCCCGCGGCGGCGCCCCCCCAGCCCGCCCCGCCCCGCAGGAGGGCGGTGTCACTCTTGTCGCTCTAGGGGTGGCACCGCAGAGCCCCGGGCCATCCCCCCCACCCCAGCGCCTCCTACAACCTGAACACCGCGGCCTCCGCCAAGGGGCGCTGAGCCCCGTAACCCGACAGGAAGCTCTGCAGGGCCGGGGGGCGGGGGGCCAGCACAGGAGGGGGGGGCGCAGGGAGCAAGAAACCCTCTCCTCTGACCTCCAGCGCCGCGCCGGGCTTCTTCTTGAGCTCCTCGCACTTCCTGAACTTGCAGATCTGGTGTCCCGTTTTGCGGTTCCTGCAGCTGCTGCACACGCCGCAGTTGATGAGGCGCTTGCAGGGCACGCATACCCCGCAGCGCTTCCGCTTCTTCTTGGCGGGGTTGGCGCCGCCCGCGCCTCCCGAGGACGCGGGCGACGACGCTGGGTGGCTCTGAGGGCAGTCCGCCAGGTTGGCGATTTGGAAGGCGCTGTCCGACACGGCGGCCGAGGCGGCGGCCGGCGAGTGCAGCGCGGTCATCACGATGACGCCGGGAGGCAGCGACAACCCACCGAGCGCGGGGATGGCGGAGAAGGTGCCCACGCGCTCGGGCAGGTTCATGAGCTCGGCCTCAGCGGCACCGCACTTGAGCTTGTTCATGCACTCGCCCGCCAGCGGCCGGCAGTGCTCGGGCGCCAGCGGCGACAGGAAGTTCGAGTTGGCCATCTGCAGCGCGGGCTCTGGCGGCGCCGCCTTGGCCAGCCGCTGGGGGTCGCCGCGGGGGTGCGCGCCGGTCCTACCCCCCGCGCCGCCGCCGCCTCCTGCAGCGCCGCCGCTGCCGCCGCCCCCCGCGGACCCGGCGGGAAGCAGCGCTGGGGCCACAGCGGCGGGGGCAGCAGACGGCGCGGCGGTCGCTGAGGACGCAGGGGGTTTACGGCCGCTGCCCGCTCCGCCGCCCCCGGCGCCGCTGCCCCAGAGCATGGCCGTGGCCGCCGCTGCCGTGGCCGCGTTATCACAGCTCCAGGGCGACATCCCGATGCGCGCGGCGGCGGCGGCAGCGGCGCTGCCCGGGAAGATCGGCGTTGTTATGCGTGCGATCTTGGCCGCCTGAGGGAAGGCGCCGCCGCCGCTCTTGTAGAAGGACGAGGCGAATGAGCGGTAGCGCTCCATCTCCGAGTTGTAATCCACCAGGCTGCCTAGCGCGCCCTCGGGCAGGTGGCTCTCCTTGGGCAGCCCCGGCGCCTCGGGGCCCGGCCCCGGCTCCACGCAGACGTTGGTGTTCATGGTGCAGGGCGGGAAGAAGGGGTGCAGGGTGGAGGTGGGCGCCGCGGGGGCGCGGGGAGGGAGGGAGGGATGGGGGCGCGGGCCGGGGTCCGGCGGCGGCTGTTTAGTCCTCTCGGGGGCGCATTTCCACGCACGGAGAATCCCCAGGCAGCGTCCTCCAGCGCATTATCCTCCAACTGTTACAACTAAAATAAAGAGAGTCATTGCAACCGCTGCACGAGGCGAGAGATTCCGCACCAATGCACAGCCTCCCCCGCCCGCCGAGTCGCCCTGGGCCCCCGCAGGCCAGGCCGGGTCGTTTGCATCACAATCCAGGCGATGCGCCCCCTCCCCGGGTCCCCGCGCTCCCGGCCCCCTCCCTCCGCTGCTGCTGCTGCTGCTGCTGCTGCCGCTGCTGCTGCTGCTGCTGCTGCGAACCGCAGCTCCTCCCCCTGCTCTCCCTGCGAGCCCTCCGGAGAAAATGCATTAATAGCCCGGACGCCGGGGGACGGGGACGACGGCGACACCGCCGAGGGAAAAGGGCAATTGGAGTGCTAAAGACATGCAAATCGGGGGCGGCAGGGCGGTACTACCTAGAAGCAGAGGGCATCTAAACATGATGAAATGTGTGAACCAGGGCTGCCTGAGCATGCACAAGCTGTAAAGTAGGAAGCAGCGAGGGCCCTAAGAGGGAAATGAACAGGAAATTAGCAAATGAAGTCCTGGGAAAGTCTACAATGTATCTGAGGATCAACACGAGCTAGCACAATGCCACGCAGGACTCAGAGCCTGCCAGCGTCCGAGCCGCACTAAAGAGGCAGGGAGAAAGGAACGACCAGCTGCCACAGTGTCCTTCTGTGTCTGCGGTCATTAGTTTGAATCCCAGCACAGCTGGCTCGGTTAGGGTCTTAATTCAATGGACCAAGGACGGATCTCAATTGTAGGAGCCATTTGGTGGTAGGGGTATGAGGGTGGTGTTTTACTTGTTTCAAAGAAAGGACGAAGAGAAAGATGGACTCGATAATTTTAAAAAATGCAAGCAATGCCTCAGGCTTCTCTCCAGAGGCTGCAGCCTCGGCCAGGATATTTCCCATCCTTCCTAAGGGAGACTGCTTGCTGTCTCTTCCAAGTCCAGAGAAAAGACTGAGACTTTTGTTTTATTTTGTCTTGTTCTGCTGTGGTTTGTTTTCGTTTCTAAGGATCTCTCACATCACTCAATTTACTTGGAGCAAAAGAAGGGGATCACCTTAAGGGACTCTTCACCCAAAGGAATAACCATTTCAATGAGTCCCTTTTGCTCTTCTCAGAGGAAAGTTTAATAATAACTAGGTATTTGCATTCATCACTGCTTTCAGGCCATTACTATGCATACAAAGAGGTATTTTAGTTGCTTGTGACAGAGGGGTAGGGACATCCCAGCCTACTTAGAATTAAAGCCAGGACACCAAGTGTATATTCACCTAAAAACCAGTTTCTTTGTTTCCAGATTTTTTTTTTTTTTTTTTTTGCCAGAATATTTTTTGTGGCATCTTCGGAAGCCCTCAGATTGGTCTGAAAGGTGGAGTTCAGGGAATCCTAAATGGGGCCCAGGAGTCTCAGCCTCAAATATTTAGAGTTGAAAATGGATATCAATTATAGTAATTACACTTATAATTAGACTAATGAACCATTGATGCCCAAACTCCAACTGCAAAAACTTCAAGACCTACTGATGAGGCGCCCTAAAAAAAGAGGGGTTTATGTAAACAAATCCTTGTTAGGCAAAGTAAATGGAGATAAGGCACCTTTCCCCTGCAGGCTGGATTGAAGGTACCAGGCGCCTTTCAATCACAGCAAGTCCCTAATCACTCAGAGCCTCCTCCGTGGTTTCGCATTAGGGAAAACTGCTCCCTTCTGAGGTCTGATGACAATACAAAGGGTGCCCCCCAAAAGCGCCCGATTAAATGTTCTCCATGCTGGCAAGGCGTTGGGGGGGAGGTGCAGTAAGCATATGCATATAGCTTCAGTTTCCGCAAATCACATTGTAGCTACACAAGACCATAATAACTGCTACTCAGGAAAACTAGTTATGTCAACCATGCAGTAGATAGCGGCACGCTGAGTGGAGGGAAATTTTTCAATATTTTAGGCTTTTGACCTTGCTCCAAATAAAGAAATATTTCACTGTCCCTTCCTCGGAGCCTCAGACTGCTGTTTCCAGACAGAACCCCTCTGGCTGGGCTGACGCCGCCCCCGCCCCTTCAGGGTTTAGGGCCACCAAGAGCTGGAGGAAAGGACCATGCCCCGACTCCGGTCATCATTGTTTAATCAGTGCATCTCCAGAGCACGAAAAAGGTACCTAAGGCACAGCTATTGTTTGGGTTTTTATTTAAAAACAAAATAAAACACATACACCAATGGCTGTACTTGTACAGCGAGGCTCAGCCAGACCTCCACACTTCACGACGCTGCTTTGCCTTTAAACAATGTGACCGTGCTGGAGTCTGGGTTCCCGAGACACAGGGATCAAAGGTCATACTGAACCATCAGGGGGAGGGGCGGGTGCAGATCAATTAATAAATTCGTACCGGCGCAGTTTGCATCGCTGGCGTCCAGCATGAATAATCTACTTTCACAATCCCAACGGACAGCAAACATTTAAGAGAGAGAAAAAAGAAAATAAATAAATAAAAGAAAAGAAGGAAAGCCAGAGAGCGAAAAGAACAATCACTTACCAGTCTCTTTTTATTTGGGGAGCCTTAGAATTTGCAGACGCGGCCAGTCTGCCTTAATTAGTCGCACATCACCCCTAACACAAAGAAACACGAATCCGGGCGCGCCTCGGCGGCTCCCCGAGCCAACTTTAATACTTGTAAACAAACTGTTGGGGAGGAGAAGGGGGTAAATAAATATGCGGATCAAAAGAAAAAAATACCTGTAAATGGCTTTTTTTTTTTTTTTTTTTTCTGGTTGCGGAGATGAGGAGGAGGAGGAAGAGGAAAAGGAGGAGGAGGAGGAGGAGAAGGAGAAAGAGGAGGAGGAGGAGGAGGACGAGGAGGAGGAGGAGGACGAAGAGGAGGAGGAGACGGCGCCGCGCAGGGGGCGGAAGGAGGCGGCGCGGAGCGGCTGTGTCTGCGCCCGGCCGGTCGGCGGCCGTGTGCGCGGGAGGCGGCGCGGGACTCTCCTGCCTCTTCCTACCGCTCCCGCCCTCGCCCGCCTCACTCCCCTCCCCCTCTGTTTGTGTGTGCGAGTGCGGGCGGGGGAGGGGTGCAAGCCGAGGTGTGCGGGGCGGGGGCGGGAGCGCGGATCCCGCCGGCGATTGGCTGCGGGGCGCGGCGCGGATGCGCGGACCCCCGCCCGGTCTGCCCCCCCAACCCCCCCCCCCGCGGTCTGCGCGCTCGCCTCCTCCGGCCTGCGCGGCCGCCTCCCGCTGGCCTGGGCTGCGGGGGGCCGGGGCGGCTCCGGCGCTCTGCGCGCGCCCTGCGTGTGTGAGAAAGCGTGTGCAGGGGAGGTGCGTGTGTAAATAAACTTGTCTGGGTTTGCTGGCTGGACTGGGAAGAGCCGTGCAAGAAGCAGGGAAAAGGTCGCGTTTGTTTGAAGAATGCGCCCCGCTCGCTCCCTACCACATGCTTTTAAATAATCCTCCTGCCATTCCCAGGGAGACTCTTAAAAAAAAAAAGAAAAGAAAAGAAAAGACAAATGATTATCGTTGGAGGCGGGGTCAGTACTCTGGATGTTCAGACCCTGGAAATATTAGTACTGCGTGCCACAATGTGAAAATGTTTTGAAAAAAAAAAAGAAGAAAAATGATGCTATGATGCTTGACCATTTGATCGACCTCAAAATCAAAATCGCCATCCCCCTCCCCCTTCCCCTTCTTCTGCCCCTCGCTCCCTCCTCTTCCTCCTCCTTTGTCTCCCCTGCCCACCAGTCTCTCCCCCTCCCCCGCACCTCTTCTCCCCAGTTTTCCTATTCCCTCTGGTAGTTCCAAAGTTTAAATCAGATTTTTGACTCACTGCCCTGTTTTTAATTCCAAACTTTACTTTAAAACTACTTTTAAAACTAAGTCCATTTTATAACAGTATGCGGTTAACATTTCACTTCTTATCATTTGGAAAAAAATAGACTAATAATGAAAAACAATCTTTTATCTTAGGTCCAGAAGAATGAAGACTCTTAATTGCAGCTGTGGGTTTAGCTCCATCCTGAGATCTCAAGAAGCGAGTTCTGTCTGCATCCAACATATCTCACCCAGTCCACACCAACAGAAAGGTTATGCAATATGGTAGATAATCGTGAGTGTGAGTCCTTCAAAATAACTTCCACATGAAACCTGTTTACAGTGACTAATGAGAAAGCCTGAATAAGAAAAAAAAAAAATTTCAGATGAAGTTGGTTGTAAGACAGAATGTGGTTTTGTATTAAAATTAAAAATGTATCCTGGAGGAGTGCAATAGCTTTTTTCTGAGAAGGAAGAGAAATAGGGTGACATTTCCTTACATTTCATGTAAGGATGAAATGCTGAAGGACATTTTAAACCATGTTACATTTGAAATTTCAAAATGTTGACCTTGACCATATGAAACTCTGGTGGACACAGCAAGAGTGTGGGTAAACAGTGAGACCCAGGCATGCAGAAATGGGGTGCGGGGTCCAGGGGGGCCAGCGACTGAAGCAGGACACAGATGAATGCTGGGACTCCTTGGTGCACAGGCATACATTGTCCTCAAAAAAGAAAAAAAAAAAAAAGACATTCAGTCATTGTAGTTTTAAGTAGTTATTTGTCATTTAGCAATTAAGTTAATAAGACTATTTCTCATTTGCCCAAAGCCTTCCTGTAAGGAAAGGAGGAAATTTCCCATTGGACTTTTTCTGAGTTAAGTGTCATAGGAAATCTGTGAGTTAGGGGTCAGGGAGATGGCTCAGTAGAATAAGCACTTGCCTGGCAAGCTCAAGGGCCTGAGTTCAATCCCTGGTTGGGGGGAGGCGGAATCTGTGAGTGAACTGCAGCTCCCTCTTCATGAGCGAACACTCCCAAGGAAGACACCAAATTCTTAAACATCTTTTCAAATGTTTTAGATGTCAGACCCATGTCAGAAGTTTTGAAGTTTGTAAATATAGGCGTTTTTTTTTTTAACCAAATAAAGCGTCATGTTCTTTTATACCAAATATTTCCTTCTGAAAATTTTCAATCTTGGAAATTTATTTATTTATGTATTTGCTTTCCCTTTTTTGGGAATCTTGAAGTTCACTTTCAAAATGAAATTTTAAACAAATGAGAGAAAATCAGCTCTAGATTCCCAAGATTCTTATTTTCTAGCAGATAAAAGAAAACTCTAAGTCTTAATAATAAAGTCCACTATGAATGCCTGTCTGTATCAGACAATGTTTTAATTTACAGATATTTTATTTCCTTATTAGAAGCCTGTGATATGGCTATCTTATCACACCCACAAAGAATTTGAGGCCCAGAAAATCCAAGCAGCCCACTTTAGCTCACAAAACTGAAATTTGTATCCAATCCTGACTACAAAATCTTATAACCTTTGCCCCAGTCTCACAATCAATAACTAATTAATCAAGACAACTCACTAGATATAACAACCTTAGATTTAATTATGATTTGAGGTCCCTAAGTAATATAACAATTGATCATATAGGAGGAATTATAAACAACTTATCTCAGGGCTGTGGTGCAGCATCTGACATGGGGGCTTGATTGTATCCTTAGCCAAGTATGAAAAAAGGTAGCAACTCTTTTCTGGTCTATTTCCCACCTTTGATTATCATTTTATACTACGTTAGACACATGTATTTCTGCCTCTATCTCCATAGTCCTTGTCCTTTGCTGTCATCTCCAAGATGTCGGTCAAGGTTTTGTTAGCAGCTGCTGAGAACTCTGAATTCTCTGTTCCTTCTCATGTAAAGAGCAGGAAAGCTCAAAGTTGGTTCCCTTCAACATGAAGACCTGCTAGAGCTTCTAACCACCTATAAGGGGTTTGTGTCTTTACTCTGCTTTTTGTTTTTTGGGTTCAGAAGCAGCAATGCAGGTGCTATATGAATATATTGATGAGAAAATGAAGTTGCAACCTGTGTGTCAGTTAAGAAGTGGACCCTATGCCACTCGGCTCTTGTGCTATGCTATGAAATAGCGCAGTGTCCTGCTGATGTCAAGCAGCAATTTGCTCGGAGTCATTATCCTTGCCCCAGGGTCTCTGAGACACTGTCTAACCCTGATCTATAAAAGCGAGCCCCAGATGTGTACTGTTTGCTCACAGAGCAGTCCAGGGTGGGAATTTCAGGTCAGAAACAGCTCCCCTCCACAAGTGGTTTAGAATCCAGTGTTCTTCAGTCTTGGGGCTTTGCCACCAGCTCTAGGAAACTGGCCTAGAGCAGAGAGGAGACAGAATAGATTGCCAAAGACCTTGGTCACACCCACTGCAAATAGCACTGGGCAGCCACTTCCCAAGTAAGAGTCTTTTGCTGGTGAGTACAGGATCAACATTGGTGGCCAGCAGCTGGGACTTTCAAACCCAGAGCAGCAATAGAAGGAAAATAAATGAGGTAGACTGCACAGTGCAGAACCTTTTTCCTTGGGATTCCCTCAGGATAGAGTGGGGTGCAGATTGTCACCTTAGAGACCAACCAAAGCAGGACCAGAATGACTTAAGAAACAGTGTGATGGCTGTAATCTGTGTCTTCTAAAATGCCTGTTTGGACAGGTATCCAAGTTAGAATATTCAAATATATTTTATTAAAGAATTAAGAAGGAAGGAGTAACATATTCATAAGAAATGCAGCATATCTAAAAGTCATTTAGAGACAAGTCTTAGGCATTGTCAGTAGATCTTTCCAAAGGTAACTTTTACCTTT
>NDGN011376673.1:0-12417 GCA_002564285.1 Tympanoctomys barrerae
GCATAGCTGGAACTTAGTGGAGCTAGCAGCACAAATAATCACAGTCAGGTTTTCTCCACATTTACCACTATCTCTGCAAAGAGGCCCTAGAGAAGGCTTTGGGATTGGGGGAGCAAATCCCATTATTATCACATGATTTCTTTCATCAGAAATTACTTGGCTGCTGCTCCATGAATTTCCACTTTTCTTGGGATCTGAGGTGACCGTACATTTAGGTGGCAATGACTAGACACTGGTAGGTGCAACTCCAGGAGACCTGGAACAGGATATTGTATGAATTGGCATGGAATATCCCTGCCAGTCTGGAAAATACCTTATGGACTCTTATTTATGTGTCCTTTGTTCTTCAGAGGAGAAGGCAGGATAGGAAGTTTTTGGACAAATAAACGGGTTTCAGACAAGCATTCCCTAAGTAATTAGCATGCCTGTGTATAGAGCTCACCAAGAGCTTTAAATTGAAAAAAGTAAACAGATCTAAATAAAGCTCAGACTCCAAATTTTATCCCGCTTTTGGCTGCAGGTTCAGCCTCTCAGTTCCCAGGGACATATTTATTGTATTGGTCAGCAATGTATCACTGTAAAGTCACAAATAATTCACAAGCAATATTCCTTATAGAGCTCCCTGGCTTTATTTTCTATATACGTGCCATTATATTAAAGTAAATAAAGTGTGCTTTTCTTTTTTTCCCAAAAATATCCCACATAAATATCTGTAATTGCAATGTTATTGTATTTCCCTGCGATTTATTTTAATTTTTAATCTACTTAAATGCTTAGAAGATGGAAAAGTTAGTATAGATTATAAGCTATCCCTGGGGAGAACACAGAATTAGCCATGACATAGATGTAGTTTGCTAAACATTGGACTGACACATGTGAGTAGATAAATATACATATCACCTAAATGTTATTTTCTTCATGTCAAAAGAATTCACCAACAGAGTGATAAGACAACCCACAGATTTTTAAAATGTCTTAACCAATAATCACTAAGACAAAGTTTTATCCAAAATATATAAAGACTAAAAAGAATATCAGAATCCCAGGCTTTACTTCTATACTTCATTTTCATACTTTTCTTCTGGATAGTTAAGGTCAAGATAAAGCAGGACCTATATAACCAGAAATGTAGCTTCTGGAGTATTACTCAGCTATAAAGAATGATAAACTCAAAGCCTTCATATTTAAGTGGATGTCACTTGAAGATATACTCATAAGTGAAGTAAACCAGGCCCACATGTGTAAATATCATATAGTCTCCCTTAATTAAGTTTTTAATCTCTTGAGTTGACACAGCTGACCGACCACTACAATCTCTGCATTTTCTATTTTTCTATCAGATACAGCAATAGTTCCTACGGAATCCACAACACTAACAAGAATCACCACAGCTACAGTAGGGCCAGAAATAATATAACCTGAAAAAAAATTAAAGATGATACAAGTAAAATGGATCAAGAAATAATAAAATGGTAAAGTGAGTGTCAAAATAACATGACAGGTTTTCCTGGCAGCAGTGGTGGTGGCAACAGTGTGACAGAGAAGCAACAATAATGGCGTGGGGAGGGCTTTGTTAACTCTGAAGACATGGAGAGGATCAAGGGGAAGGAGGTGCTAAGATCCTCTGACCTGAGACAGGGAGGCTGAGGCTTATAGGTTTTTGCTGGAGGCAAAATTTGAAGTTTGAAGGGCAGATTCAGTGGCATACAAGTTTATTGGAGGCTCTCTTGTTGGGGGGAAGGTAAAAGGATCTAGGGCTGGAGTGGGGAAGAAGGAAGAAGTGGTCATTGGGAAGATTGGCTGTTTTGGGAATTCAGCCGTCTTGAATCAGGGCCATGATAATTTAACAGTTTGTACTTGGGCCAGAAACTACATCCCTATCTTTTAGTTGTTATGAAGGGAGGATGAATCTCTTAGACTGCTTCCTGCTGAATGGGGGGATTGATATGTTGATGGTTTATGCCCAAATAGAAGCTAGTTCCAGGTGTTTCAGCCAGGACAAAAATTTTATCATTAGTGAAAGCTCACATCCAAAATTGAACAAATCTTTTGTGACATCTGAAAGTAGTTTTAGCAAATGGTCCACAGTCCAGTGGTGAACAAGAGGACAAGTAGAAGATTGGGGATGAGAAACCAGATGGAAAAACAACACATGAGTTACCCTGGCATTTTTTAAGGCTTAGGCACGCAAAAACATGCAGGCAACAGGATTTTGGAAAAGCAATCAAGTGAGAAAGACTCAGGATCAGGAAGAAGAGAGTTATCAGGTGGGGTGGAGTTGGCTGGACACAACTTGGCTTGAGTGATGTTGAACCAGGAGGGCAGGGTGGCTGGTGACTTTTACTGCTGTTTCTGTTGGGAGAACAACCAGGTTTGGGCCTGTCCATGTAGAATGCAATCCTGTAGGCTTAGAGAATTTGAGATATATTAAATCTCCAGGAAATCTAGATGGCACCAATTGAGTGGTATCTCTTTGATGTGGGAGACAGCAGTTCATATGTTGTCCCAGCATGTACCAGAGGAATAATGGAATGAGACTATAGTCAGCAAAGTGAAGAAGGTTATCAGGAGTAGGGATATTGCGAAGCAGAAAAGGCTTCCCATACATGAGCTTGAATGGACTGAGAAGGTGGAATCCCTAGCAAGTGCCCTGAGTTTAATTAGAGCCAAAGAATAGAGCTGAGGCCAAGGCAGGTGCAGCTCAAGGGTAAGTTTGGTGAGGTTGCCTTTTAAAGGCCCATTTTCCTCTATTCCCCATTGGTGTTTAGGGGCTATTGAATGTTGGGAAACACAGCAGAAGGCTGAGGGACCCCAGAAGCAAACTGGTGCACGGCTAGCACGGGAGGCACGAATATGACTGGAAGTGTCCCAGAGTATGTGGCCAAGAAGAGAAGAGAAAAGAGGGAGGAGCTTTCTGTCTATCAAGGTTGAATTTGTAGGATGAACACTGTGGGAGAGCGATGAGAGAGAAGCGAAGCTTTGGGAGGAGATCGCTCCCCATGAGAGGTGTGGGACAGGTTGGTTTCACAGGAAATTATGAGTGAAAAACCGCATCTAGAGTCAGCAGGGAATTGGCCCTGCATGAAGGGGTCGTGGAGGTTGTCCATCAACACCCACAATGGAGATTGTATATCTAATGCAGTGACCTGAAAACTCTGGAAGATCATTATATGTCACCCGGGTTTTAACAAGAAGAGTGCCTACTTGAGATGTTTAGTGAGACTTAAGGCTCTGAAAAAGATACCTTAACTGGGGCCTTGGACCCTAAGCCCATTATTTCTCTTCAGTGGCAAGACTGAACAGATCAACTATTAATAGATATGGCTGCAGCTAGTTTTTCCATGAGGGTAGGAAATTAGATGACTTACTCACACTCCAGTAGACAGGGCAGTTGCATTTCCAGTGACCCTCAAGCTTATAGATAGGACCAGGTTCTGTTGGTGGCTGCAGACTGGGGAAGGCTTGTGCCCCTGTCCTTCAACACACTTGGAACTATCCAGGAGGGGCTCAAAATTGTTTAGGATCAGCATTATCTTGCCAAGGTCCTGGTTTGATGGGAGTCCAGAGTGTCATAGCCAAAAGCTAGTACTTGTTTTGTTTTGTTTATTCTATTTTTTATATTTTTTATTCTTTTATTTTAGGAAAAGGTCTATTTTAAAAGGGTGTTTAGGGTGTCACTACTAGATTGGACTTGTAGTGATACAACTGTTTGCAGCCTTCCAAGAGCTGAGATTACAAGTGCATGCCACTACACCCAGTCTCATTTGCCATTTCAGTGTGCTCCAGGGGCAGGGCCTGGCCCCTGCACTTGCTTGCAGGCACTTTAATCTGCCAAGCTATTTGGCTGGCCCTAAAAGCTAGCACTTGTGTTTAGTTAATTTTTGTGTCTACTCCTGAACACAGAAAGCCAGATTAAGTAAGTCTCCCTATGGGATTTGAGGGCTGAGATCTGTATTTTTAAGCTCAAAACAAATTTCAGGAGCATATTGGAATATAAAATAGGAATTAATAACAATTTTTCCCTTAGGAGAGTCTGGATCTACATTAGTATACTTAGTTGGGGGCAATACATTTAATTATTAAAATTTTATCTGAACATTAAGCACCTTGAAATATAAAGTATAACCAGAGGAGTGTGGATGTTTTAGTTATTAAATCACTGAAGAATATTAATAGACAACAATTATATCATTTTATAGAGATCATTTGGCATTAATAGTCATACATAGTAGCGTAGCGTAACAGTCACAATGAAATCTCCATTTTAGCCAATCATCTCTAAATGTACACTGCATGCATATCACATAATTTCACAGAGGAATCACAGAGTGGGGTGGAAGGACACATGGTGCATACTATGGTGGCAGCTCTTCATGTGACAGGGGTGCCTTATGTTGGCTCTCTGACATCATGGGAGGAGTGACTGTATGGTGGCTGCAGATGACCACATGGCTCACAAAAATTGCAGTGCCTTCTCACATGTCAGGGGCTGGTAGGCTGGTGGCTCAGCTGGAGGAGGTTGAGTTGTGTGGAAGTTGGTGTTGAAGACATGAAGAAAAATAGCAGGAGGATGGGCTGCTGGTACCTGAGGATTCCATACAGAGGAGAAAAGAGAGGTGTTGGAATCGCAGAGGAACCGGAAGCAGATGTAGAAACAGAGATGTTACTACAGAGGAGGTAGTAGTAAAGACATGGTCGGAGGAGACTAACAAGACAGAGTGTCCAGCAGAGGTGGTGGAGAGCTTAATAATGGCAGATAAAGCAGGGTGATAACAGAGGGAGGAAGCTGGGAGGGACATGTCTTTAGTCAAAAAAGGGTTTTAAGGGATTTTTGGCTATCTGCCATTGCAACAACAGAAGTTTTAAAGGTTCATAATTTCCCTCTTCTGGCTATTGGTTGCTATTGTTGAGATTATATTGTGGCCAAGCCATCTGGCAGTAAAAAATTACTCATTTGGGTTAGAGATATCCTCAAAATTCCAGGCTGCTGAAGTTCTTTAGGACAGAACCCAGCAGAATGTGCTTTGCAGGATGGGAAGAATATTTCCCATGGTGGCCAAACTAAAGTGAGCCAAAGATTAGGAAAAAATTCCTGATGTCACTTTTTGCTAAAAAGCCTTAACTTTTCAGCCTGGAGTGAGTGTGAGAGAGAGGAGGCCAACACCTACTTTAGCAGTCATCATTAGAAAAAGTGGGGGGCTGGGGTCCAGATGGACAAGGAAGATGAGGTGATGATTTGAACTCAGATTTTCAAGACAAAGGAAGAAATAAAATAGAAATGAGCTTCGGGGGCTCACCTGTGTGGATTGAGACTGGTTGGTGTTGGATGTGAGCTAGCAATGCAGGGGTCAGAGGCAGATGCAGAAGCAGAAGGCGGTTTAGGGAGGGAGTTCAAGATCAGGGGAGGGGATGCCCTGGAGCTACACAGTGCACTGATCCAACTCAGGACACCAAGTTGTTAGGTTTCATTGGTGGTGGTGTCAGCAGCAGCAGAAGCAGCAGCAGCAGCAGCAGTGCAGCAAAGAAGTAGAAATACAAAGGGAGGGGAGCCTTCACTAACTCAGAAGACACAGAGAGAATCAAGACAGGGAAGCCGTCAGGTTCTCTGACCTGAGACAGGGACACAAGACTTTATGGATGTTTGCCGGGGGCGGAGCTTGAGGGGCGGGCTCAGTGACTATAAGGAGCTGATTGGATGCTCCCTGGTGTGGGCAGGAAAGGCCAAAGGAAGTTGTACCCGGGACTGGAGCCGGAGGCAGTGGTCACTGGGAAGATAAGCTCATATTTTGGGGATTCAGCTATGTTGAGTCAGGGGCATGATAATTTAGCAGTCTGTACTCGGGCTGGAATCTATCAATATTAAAATAACAAAATCATGAAAATGTAGAAATTAAGAGAAAGGTAGAAATTGAAGGCAGTTATACATAAATATAAAATAGAATAATTTGAGTATTATTAGGAAGAAAAATGAGAAAGTAAGAAAAATAAATTATTGAAATAAAAATGCTTAAAAAAGAAGTGAAAAGAAAAACACATAAATATAATTATACATATAAATATAAATCTATATCTTTCTAAACCTAAGAATAAATATGAACAAAAATAAAGATATAGTCTTGTCAGGATGGTTGAACATGTGCACAAATGCAGATATTACTCCTTATACCGATATGCACTGATTTTTGTGTCTTCCTGGTCTATGTGTCCCTTCAAGGAGAGAGAAAAAAATCTGTGCATTATTTTCTACTGCTTAACCTGGCTGACAGCTGCAGTTATATGGGACGGAACCAAAAGAATAACTGTCAGCTTCCCTGCTTGCCAGTACAAGCAACCATGAAATTCAAGTTCAGTCAGCTGCAGATTACTCTAGACAGGTTGATTGAGGCAATCCCATTCCCTGGCAAACACTGCGCTCAGCCATGTTTTGTGTCTTGCGCACCATCTGAGAAGCTCACTCAGAGAGTGGAGTACTAAGCTGTGCTTGATGGGGGCCACGGTGCTGCCTGCGCATGCCTCTGCCAGGAACTGTGCTTGTTTGAAATCCTACCCCAAATCCTGTCTCCGGTCTCACACCTGTTCTTTCTCCCTACTCTCCTCAACTGATTATCTGAGCTTCTAGACTTAAAGAGAAAATGCATTACATATCCGTCTGGGTCTCCAACATCAATACCACTGCACATATTTTTCAGTAGACTCACTACTTTGGGCCACAACGAAATGTGATGGTTAGAACAGAGTAGCTATATTTTCTGTGATTTCCAGGGAAGAGGAAATTATAGGCTTTTATGTCTCTGAAAGCAGTGACTAGATGCTGTCTTTGCAAAATGGCTCCCCCATTATATTATGGTGCTTTCATGACTAGAAACATAACATGTTTGTCAACTACCATTGTAGGATAGAACTCCTGAATCAGTAACACTCAGGATGCTTTACTGTTCCAGACCTGTTCCTATGTTAAATTCTTATCAGCTATGTCTCTCCCTCTCTCTGTTTGTACTGCCACTCTCCTCTCCCATTCTGCCACGATACTGTATGCTTGGTGGTGTTATCCACCATTAACCAGAGTCCCTGCATCTCTCTAAATGTGTCTTGTACAGTATTCACCCGTGGTGTTTTCCTTCTTGAGTAATTATATATATATATATATATATATATATATATATATATATATAATTTTTTCTTTTTTTCCAGAAGCAGAGAACCTAAAATGTACTATTTACTTCTAATCAACTGTCTTAGCCCTCTTGTATGAAGCTTGTTTATTGAGTGTTTTTCTGTAGAATCATTACTTAGACTGACAATTAATTTCATCATTTTCTCTGATAACCAAATGCATGATCTATGTCAACTTGCCTTGTTTAATTTTACTGAAATTAACTAAAATATTTATCAAATGGAATAGAAATCTGGATACATAATTTTGTGAAGCCAGAGCAAAGTCTAAACTTGCGAATAAGTTGAGCACTATTAATGCAGATCCAAGTGAGGTGTAAAGCAGGTTTGGAACTATTTTTTCTTCTATAAAGTGCATAGCACAAATATGTTATATGAATCCAACAAATTGATTTGAAGATAAGCTTTATGTAGAATGAATACAGTGTTTAAAAAAGGGCAATAAGAAAGAATTCAGGAATAAGGATAAAAAGTTGAGATCTACACAGTTACTGAAAAGACAAAGCAAACTTGAGAAATCAGTCTCTTCTGTTTAAGTCTAACAGAGCAGTTCATAATAGCTCCCAGAAATACCAGTCCCTGAGATTTAATGGAAGACACCACATTTATTAGAAATCTAGTGGTCCAACAATCACTACATAGCTTTTAAGCTCTGATTCAATTCTTAGTGACAGCAAAGCAAAAAGCTTTTAGTTATTTCTTCGTTTACTCAAAATTGAAAGTTTTAGTAGACTAGGAAGAAGGAAAATAAGCAAATGAAATCCAAATGGTTGGAAACATGAAATCAAACATTAGCTGAGTCCCAAAGGGAGATTCATGGAAGACAGCAGCTGCCAAGAATCTGGCAGCTAAAATCGTAGGAATGATCTTGGGAGAAAATGCCTGCACTTTTCTCCTTGTGTCCTCCACAGTGAGGCAGTGCCAGTAGCTAGCAATATGAGGAGATGATTGTGAAGTCAAAGCCGAAAACCTGTCCCTGGTCTCACTCAGCAGTACAAGCTTGTACTTTTCAATCAGTAGAGGTATGTGATGTGTGATGGAAAAACAAAGTGAACACTTAATTTTTGAAACTCTACTACAGGAAAAGATGCATTACCATGATCACCCCTTACAAATATACATGATTACTTCAAACACACATATACTCTGATCACTGACACTATGAAGTGTTTCTGGAAGCCATCTTTCAAGAGCTATGCTGTCCTGGGTGCATTTGGATGTCCTTAATTTATTTAAAATGTTTACTTTTCATCATCACTTTGACTTTGGGGAAGAGCCTAAAGTCAAAGAGGACCAAATCCAGTGAATGAAGTGGAGGAGAACATACTGTAATGTTTTTAGGAGCCTGCGTTTCATTGGGTGACACTGGGCTGCAATATTCCCTGGTTTTATGACACCTGATAAAGACAGTCATAAAGGAAGACTTTTAGAACTATCTCAGAAGTTGATAAGGATGACATTAGTATGTCTGAAGCAAGTATGAGTATTTTGAGGAAATTATGACAATGTATTCTTTTACTGTAATGGAATTTTTAAATTTAAAATTCACTGTATGTACTGATCATACTCAATATAGAGATATCAGTAGAAATCACAAAAAGATTATTTGAGGGTTATGTCCCACGTTAGGTCCCCAGATCATATCATTTTTTCTTTTTTTGTATTTTTTAGGGAAGGGTCTACAGGGTTTTAAAGGTCTCACTGCTAGATCGGACTCATAGTGATTCTCCTATTTATAGCCTCCCAAGTGCCGGGATTACAGGCACGCGCCACCACACTCAGTGTCTAAATCAAATCTTTTTTTAAATGTATTTATTTGGCACAGGGTCTTCCTAGGCAGCTCACACTTCTGACGATCCTCCTATCTTAGTCTTCCCATAGCTGGGATTACAAACATGCACCACCACACCTAGTTTCAGGACTGACATCACATGCCTGAGGTTCTGGGTTGGCACGACATGTGGTCCTGGGATCAAACCTGAGTCCTTGCACTTGCCAGGCAGGAGCTTAGAGCACTGAGCTTTCTTCCCAGCCCTTGATAGCTCTTGCACCCTAGACTCTTGCCAGATCCATTCACAACAAGAGCCAACAACGCAGGGAAATGAAACCACAAAATGAAAGAGGCCTTGTTCTGTCACCACTCTGGGTAGTCAGGAGCAGGAAGTTGGCTGGACCATAAGCTTATGAATTCCCTTTGCCCAAGTCAATGGTACAAGAACTTATTAGGCAGCCAGCTCTACTTCAAAATAAGAATAAGGCCTATCATACAGCACTTAGGAATGACTGTGAAGCAAGATTTACATGAAATGATTTAGTCACACAACAATTGTAAATTTCCATGTCTTCTTTAATGTTAGTGTCACACTTAGAGGCTAACTTAGATTTCTTCCCTTTATAGGTAAAGGAAGATATTAGCCTAACCTCTTAGCATTCCAAGCAAGTCAAAATAAGAATAAATGGAAAAAATATTGAAGATACTAGAGGAAAACAAAAAAAATGAATATAATGAACTGAACAATCAAGTAAACATTTATATATCTTAAATAGATCAAATTAGTTAAGTAAGAATGAATATTATTTTTTAAATTCAAAGATGGCATGATCACTGGAAATAAAAGAATAGTTTTGCAGGAGTGTTAATTGTAAATATTCATCACTACACTAGCCTCATGGTAATGGCAAATTACCTGAGAAATTCAACTGAAGGGAAGAAATGATTATTTTGGCTCATAGTTTTGAGGTGTCAATCTGCAATCAGCTGACTCTGTGGATCTGAGTTAGAGCTTGAACTAAGGTAGAAATATTATGAAGGTGGCAGACTATGGAGGGGAATATTGAGAGAGGAGGTTGCCCAACTCATTAGAGTGCATAAAGAAGAGAGAGAGAGAGACAAACACAGACAGACAGAGACAGAGAAACAGAGACAGAGACCAAGGCAGAGGCAGAGGCAGAGGCCAAGACAGAGGCAGAGACAAACAGAGAAATTCAAGAAAAACTGCACCTTTTAAAATCGTGCTCCAAGTTACTTATTTGCTCCAGGTAAGCAGACTTCCTAGTTTACACCACTTTCTAATTACATCATGGTCTGGGCATCCACTCATGAAGTTTTGGGGGACATTTAATATCCAAACTAGAACAACTATGGAAAATAAATAGTGTAAGCTAATTCAAAGACTACAATACTAAAATATAAGTATGTGAGCACAAAATATTCAGATATCATCATATAGTGATAAAGATGTAAAATTCTTAGCATATTCTAATGGTGGAATAAATAGAAAGACACAATTTCTTAGACTACAAAAATTCATTATATAAAAAATTTATACAAATATTATTTAGACCATGGCACTAAAGTTTAAAAACATAGAGCAATGATATAGACTATTAAAAATTTCCATAGTTAAACCACAGAGATACCTAGAGAGAACTAAAGTAGTATTTCTAAAACAACTAAACAATAATTAATTAGGAATAAGTTTAAGTGTTTGCTAATTATACATAGATAGAAATTCTGACTAACAATATGAAAACCCTGGATCAAAATATAGATCCTGTTTATGCATGCACTTGTTTGTTGAGGTAATGTCACATGAAAAAACTGCTATAGTTTGAGTATTTCAAAATGTTCTATCTTTTTTGTTTTGATATATTAATATTTACTTTGAAATTATATGTATATAAAGTCATGCATGATTAGGCCAAATAAATAGAAGTTTAGAAAATATAAACTTTGTAATTGTTGACATAATGATATGTATATGTAAACTAATATCTAAAATACTAAGTGTCTATAAAGCTGTACAGCAAATTTTAATGTTAGAAAAGAAAAATATTATTACTTATGAGCTTCACTAGAGACCAAGTTAATTAGATTTTGGCATGTACTATGGAATCAGGTTGAGTGCATTCTTCTTGATGACCATCGTTGCTATGTTTTCCTATGTGAATTATGTAAAGAAACTTAGTAATTAGTAACAAAATTACTAATTTTGTAAATAATACATAGAATTCTAAAGTGCTCATGATTCTATCTGAATATATAAATTGTTTGGTTTTGAATATTTAATTTTGTGATTGGCTCAATAACAAGAAAGCATTTCTCATCCTGCAAGATAGCGCAGTGGACTAAGCACCTGCTTTGGCAAGCGCAGGGACCAGGGTTTGATTCCTGGTCCTGCATGGCATGCTGCAGCTACCTCCAGGGTACACTGAGTGAGCTACCAAGCTGAGTGTGGTGGCACATGGCTGTACTCCCAGCACTAGGGAGGCTGAAAACAGGAGGATCACTAGGAGTCTGAGCTGTATAGTGATATCCTGTACCAAATATATGATAAATAAATAAATAAATAAATAAATACACGACAGTCTGATGAAACTCAAAATTATCAAAGTTCTGAATTCTTTTCTAATGGCGCTTTTGAAGTTTTTAACGTCTTCATTAGACAGTTTCAAAGCTTTTAATAAGAGCAAGTGGGATAAAATATCGGTTTTACAAATGTCAGTTGCCATTCAACAATCTTTTCCACTGTGTCTCCTGCAATGTCACTCTTATCACATTAAAATATCACAATATTGCTTGATGATTGACAAGATCACAGCCTTAAGCCTCACTGCCAGCTGCTAAGAAGCTCATTGGCATTATGGCAGAGGACTGTGTACACTAATTAACAATTAAACTTTTCAATATAAACTGGTTTCTCGAGAAGGGACCCTGCAGAAATCATTTATGTAGGAAGAATTTGATGAAATTTGCCACAAACTGCAGAAACTTAATTATGATTCTTGTTGTGGTCATCTATATTTCAATGTGCCATGCACACCTACAACTTTGAACACAAACTTATGTGTAATTAGGTACTGACATATTACCAACAATACATTGTATTGTAGCTGTTTAGAATGTTAAATTACATAATGATACAATATTGGATCACATAATTTAACATACAATTCAATAAATATCTGAATTATTGCTCATAAATATATCTCAGTTTATTTTTGAAACACCTGGGAAGAGATACTTTAAAAAAGTTATACTGGTATTATGTCTAAGGTCTTCAGAGAAGCTGTATCAGTTCCAAAAATAATATGAAATTTAGTCACACTTTTGAACAACTTGGACTTACAGGCTGGGTGTGGTGGCATGCGCCTATAATCCCAGCTCTTGAAAGGCTGTAAACAGGTGCATCACTACAAATCCAGTCTAGTAGCAAGATCCTGAACACCCTGTAGACCCTTCCC
>NDGN011376679.1:905-18256 GCA_002564285.1 Tympanoctomys barrerae
CTCACTTTGTAGCCCAGGCTGGTCTCAAACTAACAGCAATCCTCCTGCCTCAACCTCCCCAGTGCTGGGATTATAGGTGCGTGCCATCATGCCTGGCTCTAGGAGTATACTTTAATCTCCATCTGCTTTTAGGAATTCTTTATGCAGTATCTACTTATAGAAGTTTTTAACTTGAAAAGCCTTTTTCTTTCTTTGCTTTCTCTCTGCCTAGCGCTGAGAATCAAACCCAAGTGAACTCCACCACTGAACTACATCCCTTACCCTTTTAATTTTTATACCTAAATTGCATAGGCTGACCTCAAACTTACAGTTCTGTAGGCTCCCTAGCAGCTGGATGAGCAGCCTTTTTCTGTTTAGAGAAGCAGTTCTGCAGTCGAGAGAAAAGCATAGCGAAAAGGCTTAAAAATTGCACCAACCCCCTCCCCCATTTTGGGGTGATTATTTTTCTCTTTTCACTCTTTTGAAATGCACATGTGTGGGTTTGCTTACATGGCATTAAAGATGGAAAAGTTTTTCATTTGTTCTTGCATAGCAGTGGGATTCGAACCCATGGAACACGGAGCTATATTCCCATCTCTTTGTATTTTGAGATGGTATCTCACTAAGTTGCCCAGACTGGCCTTGAATTTGGGATCCTCTGCCTCAGCCTATAATCCCTGGGATTATAGGCACGTGCCACTGCACTCAGCCCAAGCACAGTTTATACCCTGCTTTTTTCACCTGATATATCCTGAAAATCCTTATCAAGTAACTGTATGGTCTTGTATTTCTAACAGCATTATTTAATATATTTCCTACATAGATGCATATTTAATAATTTATTATGAATTTTTTCATTTCTATTATATTTGAAAATATCAATTTTTCCAGATTCTTCTGTGTAATCCCAATTTATGCAAGAAAGCAGATGGGAGATTAATTCTTTTATAAGCAAGGATCAGATTGCTGCTGTTGCTATAAACACACATTACCATTTTAGCTCGTTTCAACCCTAGTAATCTTGGAAAACTTTATGCTTTTATTTAATGTCAAATTCATTTGTGACTAGAGCCTTAAAATATGATTTAGCTCAAAATACACTCTTTTACTTGTGTAACTGGGGTGCTGTGGCCTTGAACAGTTTTCAGTCAGAGTTTTGCCAAAATTCAGAGTACCATTCTAGGTCAACAGCAGAGCTAACTGGGGCTGCATCTCTTCAGCTTTCGCTTAAAAATTCATGGCACTGATTGACACCAGGTTCAAGGTCACAACAGTAATAGTTTGTTAATCCAGGATCCCTGCAAAATGAGACGTGGGATCTCACTTTGGTTAAATCAAGCAGCTCGAAGGAAGGTGTGGAGAAGCCAGGGCGGCAGCTAGGGAAGAGCCGGCCGCACCCTGCCGGAGTCTTCACGCTGAGACACGGGGTTTAGCAAGGTGAACGGTCAGCCTAGGTGTAAAAGCAAGGCGTAGAACAAAATGGGTGGCTTTTTTTACCACCACTTCAGGAGGAAGGCATTTAAGAATAAATGAGCACGGGCCGGCCAGACAGCTCAGCGGACTAAAGCGCCTGCTTAGGCAGAGTGCAGGGGCCAGGGCGGGATCCCTGGTGTGCCATGCCAGCCCAGCCCGGGGCAGGCTGAGACGGTGATGGAGACTGGGCGTGGTGGCGCACGCCTGTAATCCCAGCACTTGGGAGGCTGAAAACAGGATGATCACTACGAGTCTGATCTACATAGTGAGACCCTGTACGCCCTGTACCAAATACGTTTTAAAAAAGAAGAAATTACCACAATGTTGTCAGTGTCTATGCTTTCTTCATCCTTATTTGCTTTAACAATACGCCCCTTCTTAGTGGAAGAAAGTCCAAATTTAAGAAAAGAAATGTGTCTTGATTCCCTGGGCTTCCTTTGTGCCTCTCTCAAGGACAGCCTTGATGTTGCCTGGGCCCTTCACTCACCGTGAGGCCAGCAGCCAAGACTGGCCTGGATTCTGCCCCACGGGCGCGGTGGTGGCTGTTTTAGTTTAGTGTTTAGAAAGCAGCGACCGCAAAGAGGCGGCCTCTGTTTACCTCAGAAGAAGCGAAGCTAAGGCCAAAGATCCGGCTCAGTGGCTGAAGTGCCTCAAGGTCCTGAGTTCAATCCCAGAAGCTAAACTAAGCGTATATTTGCAGATGAGGATGTCTTGAGACTGCAGGTCCCTAAAGCAAATCTTAGTGGAAAGAGATACTCTACAGTTTCAGGAGGAGGCTCGATGTTTTCCCCCAAAAAATCCCCTGATTTGCAACTAAAAAGACCTGAAGAAACACCAAAAGTCACTTGAAAGGTAAACATGGAAATGTGAGATTAAAGAGTAGAATTATCTGATACTACAAATATCAGAAGAAAGCAAGAATTAACTTGATTTGTGCCTGTGCCTGTGGCCACCTCCAGGAGTTGTCTTCACACGCCACCTTCCTTCGGGACACTCTTGCCCAGCCCCGTATCTCTGCCCAGATCTCCTGGTGTATCTGAGTTGGCACTTATCTCGGAGGGGTGGAAAATTCCTCAGCTAGAACTCATCACGTCCCGCCCCACCTCCCCTTCGGGCTCCTCACGGGTTCCCTGTGGGCCCCTTTGCCAAACGTGCAGTGGGAAACCGAAGCTCCTTTCTCCTCGGCCCACCCTCTGCTGTGTTAGGTGAGTCCTGCTGTTTCTAAGTCAATAGTTTAGTGACTTCAAAACCGGGAGCCATAATTTCCAGAAGCCACACAGCATTTCCACGCTACTGATACTGAGTTAAATCTTTACTTGGACAATACCACGAAGAACCTCCCAGAACACCATTTTCATGCCATTGTATCTAGGGCATGCATTTGAAAGCATGCGCTCTAGGACCTTGATTGCTTAACGCTGTCACCGTCACCAGAGTTGGGTGACACAAGGCGTACTTCAAAGGTTCGGTTAAATGGCTGTTTCGCTGAACCTCAGCTTCCTCGGAGCAGAACTTGCACTAGCCAAAGAAACCTACAAAGCACTTTCCCACTTAAGTGATATCATACTTCTTCTGAATGAAAGAAAAACTCCAAGTGCAATTAAAGTCTAGGAAGGGAGCCTGCCCTAAATAGCAAAACCAGAGCGAATTATATAGAGCTACTCAAACCCTAACACCTTTGTACATTCTTTTTTAAAAATGCCTCCCGATCGCAGCTCTCTCTGTGTGTAAGGAGAAGGAATGTGAAGTATAAATAACGAATGGCTACAATAAATACTGTACCTAGAACAGTGACAATGTTTGGAAAAGCAACCCGTCATCCTTTCAGACTTGTGAAGTGATTCTTTGGCTGATTTTGGCCTACATAGAGGCTTAAGAACATTCAGATGTGTATCTGTTACACAAAATAATCACTCTGGTTCTAAAAATACTCTCCTGCTACTAATTCAATTAAAAAATGCAGCAGGAAAGCTTAATTAAGCTTTCTAGGTTGTTAAAACTCTGCTACCAGAAAAAAAAAATTATTAGGCTTAGAGTCCCAAAGTCAAATGGCAGGAGACAACTGATGTATTATCAGTCTAGAAATATTAGCACCGAGACCCTAGTGGGAGGCTTTTAGCAGGGAGAACCAAGGACCAGGCAGGTGAGCAGGACTGGCTGTATCCCTAATGTCAGCCTTGGGGAGAGGGGAATTGACAGGAGGCCAACTTCCCTCAGGACCTTTGGGGCTAGATGAAACCATCCTACTCCACCTCCCTTTGATGATGGTGATTGATGAGATAAGTCTTAATTTTTCAGCACCTGGTGTTAACAAGTTAGACTTCACAGCATTAAAAACAACAGAGAAGAAACTCAAACATCCTTCACAGATTGGCAGCGTGTCAGAGGGAACAGCAAGTAGCCAGGGGAGGGGAGAGGGCGAGTTCGTTCCCTTTTCCAGCCGCCTTCAAAGAGAAAACACAACCTGCGGAAAGGCCCCAGGAGGCAGGAAGGGACCGTGATCCGGGTGGGCTCCGTGGAGAGACCACAGACAGGGTCCGCGGCCGGCTGGGTCTCTAGAAGGCAGCGCCCCCAGGCGAGGATGCTGGGAACCGCACCCCTCCCCAAGGATGGGGACCTCCACTGGCTTCCACCCCCTTCCTCTGCCAGGCCCTGCAGGGCAGGCCACAGCTGGGTGTGCCCTACTGCACAGGACCAGGTGACAGTGACAAACAGTCTCACAGTTAGAAGAATAGCAAGGTTTTCCAGTGGGCAAAGCAAGCAATCTAAGCCGCTTGACAACACCATGTAGCCCGTCCGCAATGCTGAGATGATTGGGAAGGCCATAATTTCACCCGCATTTATTACAAAGGGAAAGTGATGCCAAAAAGCATTGAGAAAATGTAGTTAATATTTCATACATTTTCAGTAAAAGTACTGAGATGAAAACTCTATTCATTCGTTCACTCGCAGGAGGCACCTCTGAAGCAGCAGGTTCTGTGTGCTAAGCTTTAGCATGACTGGTAAGGAGGGTACGGGAGAAAGTGCCTGGCATGTTCTGGGACAGGGGACCCCAGTGTCACTCGACATGGTGACTGACAGTGTGGGGAAGGCAGGGCTGGTGATAGCTGCTAAAGCCATTGGGAAGGAGGTGTGAAGCGTCTTAGGAAGGTTGATATTGTGTCTCTTTTGGACGGACTGCAGTGGAGGATGATACAAGGTCCCCCAGAGGCAGGGGGGATAAGGGGAGCCATGACAATGACTCAGCCAGAGCAGAAGTGGGGAGAAATGGACAGAGAAGGGACAAAGGGGAGAAGATGAAGTATGCCTTTGGGCATCACTTTACCTTTGTAACAAAGGCTAGAGGTGACAGAGGGATGAGGGCGGGAAGCACCCCAAGTTCCCAGCCCATCTTCTGTCTTCCACTGCTGGCCTCTCACTGTCCACTGTCCATTTGGCTTTGACTTAGCCCTATTCTCACCAAAAGAGCGTCCTTCCTCCCCATCTCCGAGTCCCTGTCCCTTCTGATCGGCCCCCACCACCCTGTGATGCTGTGCCTCTCTGGGACAGCAGCCCAGTCCTCCCGTCCTCCCCCTGCACTGCCAACCTCTTGTCCCCAGTGGCCCTCCACACCATCTCTGTCAGTGTCTCTGACGCCTCCTCCTGCTCCCTCCCCTCAGCCAGCACAGTCCTCAGGACGTAGGACCAAAGATCTATGAGAGTCCTGGTCTCAGCAGTCGGCCACAGCACCCGTGCTGGCCGCCAGGGGCTGCCTACTGCACGTCCAGGCCTGGCTATCACCACTCCATGTCCCTGGGCTGACCTGTGCCCTCAGCCCCACAACAGCTCAACGGCTCCTTCAGATAAGGTGGTGGTGGCACCTGCCCAGCTCTGCCCACCCACCACCAGCAGTTAGGTCCTACACTTACAGCACAGAAGTCTTATGGTATGTAAATTATACCTGAAGAAACAAGCGAACTCAAGAAGCCACTCAGGGTCAGGGAGATATCTCAGTAGCATATGTGCCTTCCTGGCAAGTGCAAGGTCCGAGGAGGAGGAGGAGGAGGAGGAGGAGGAGGAAGAGGGGGAGGGAGAGGGGGAGGGGGAGGGGGAGGGGGAGGGGGAGGAGGAGGAAGAGGAGAAGAGAAGAAACCACCCAGCAGCTCTCCTCTCCTAACACTGGCCTGCACCTCCAAATCTGTGCCCTTGTCACTGGTCGCCACCACCTGCCTCGGCTGAGTCACACTAAATATTCCCTCTGACTAAGGTCCCCAGTTCAGAGTTTCCAAAGTTGGCCAATCCTCACCCACCAGGTATTTCTCAAGCTACCTATTTCTGCCATCAATCTGCAAACCCCTCCAGGGCTCCCAGAGTTGGTGGTTCCCGTCACGGGCACTGCTACCCAGAGAGCTTTGGGACTTTTGGGCATTTTTTGCTGTCACGGGATGCTAGGGCCTGCTGGCATTTGTGGATGAGGAGGGATCAGGACAGCATCATAGAGCTCACCAGAGTGTCCCTGGTCCTTCAGGACTTTAGAATGTCCCATCTGCTTTCTGGCAAATAGCAAGAAGTCCACCACAATTGCTTATCCGGCTGTAACTTCATGGTTATAGCAACTTGTTCCTCTGTTTTCACGAGTCTTTTATATAGAACAGCTCCTAATCATACCTTCTATATTCAGAATTATTCCTCTGTAGAAGCCAGGAACTGATCACTTTTCTATGTTTTGATAAATCCTTTTTACCTACAGACATAGGGTCATGGCTGTGTTGCTTGGGAGCTTCCTGGGATCTGGCCCCCTTCCCTTCCTCCTGAGAGAGGGGCTTCCCCTGAGCTGGGCTCCTTCTAGGGTGGGCTTTCTCTGTGACTTCCCTGGGACAGGGGCTCCTGTTGCCAGATGGCTAACATTCCCAGACACCTCCTGCCCACAGCTGGCACCACAATCCAGACTTCCTGGCACCGAGCAGGCTGGGCACACCCCTGTGTCAGGGATGCTTTCCTACACAGAGCCTGAAAGGGTGAGAGGAGAGAAGCGGAGAGCACACCTTGGAAATCCTCCCTCTGGAATGCAGGAGAATGAGGGTCCTGACTCTTCCTCTCTGGCTGGCCATGGCTTTAGAAGGGGCGATGGCCCCACCAAGGCCCGTTCCTCTTCTGTGCCAGAGATGGTTCAGACTCTAGCCAAGCCCTGTGAGCACAGAGAGCCACCCTGAGTTTGTTCTCGGCCCTCAGTCAGACTTCACAGACCTCATCCGTTCCACTGACCCGCAGCAAGCTCCCCCTCCTCCACACTTAGGACTTTGATTAGCAGCTCTGCAAAGACTTCCACCACCACTTCCTTCCTTAGTACAAGAGTTCTCCCTCCTCTTTCACTACTTCCCACACAATCTATGGGGAGTGAATGCAGGAGTGAGGTTTGCGTTCTATCAGCCCAGAAATATTTATTGAGTACTTAGCATCTCAGGATGCTATTCTGGGCCTAAAAACAGTTCTTTACTATCTTAAATCATAGTTCTTTTTCTTAAAGAAACACTCTTCAATAACCCTTGTTAAAGCCTGGCCTTTGCTCTGGACTGTTGCCACGGGCACAGGGACCACTACAATGGGATCTTCAGTAACAAGAGAACTGTGACAGCTCCAACTACACCATGCCTAAGTGCAGGTTTACAGCTAGAAAGCACACCAGGGGCAGTACGTGGAAAACTACCAACAGGAAACACAAGAGAAAAGGGGACACTGGCTAAAGCCACTTAAGAGTGTAGCTGAGACAGGCCTGGGTGATCCAAGGTCAGACGGGAGAGGAGGACATTGATCAGCCACGAGGGTGATCAGAGAGACTGGCTCAGCTGTGTTCTCTGCCAAGACTGGGTTTTATAAGTACGGTGGGCTGAGGAGGTTGAGGAGTCAAACTAAAGCATGATCAAGAAAGAAGTCTTGTTTATGTATACAGGATGAGCATAGTTCACACCCTTGAGTAGTTCACTGTATTCATTTGTAATTCTTGGAAAGAGAGATGTTAGGAGAACAGAGGGAAGGAAAAGGCCAGGTTTGTAATCAAACAAAGATAAACACTACCCTGTTCCATTTCACTACTTGTCCAGGTGGGGTCATTGGGACATGACAGAGGAAGTCCAGACCCCTGGGCACCGACCAAACAGTCCTCCAGGAGCCCCTTGTGTGGGCCTGATGGAGCCTACTTCAATGTACCCTTAATAATATGTCTTGGCCTGGAGAAAGCAGTTCACCTGGAGAGAAGAGGTGCGATCTCTTTAGCCACCTGGATCCCCTGTCTACCTTCTCAGATGGTGAGAGGGGTTGCATGTAGATTTCATGACAAGATGAACCCTGTCACTGCTCTGGGGACCCTCCCAACCTCATCACCATGGGGTGAAGGAAGGGGTTCCATTTAGAAGAAACAGAACCTCGGGAAAGGGGCCACCCCCCTGCAGGAGATCAGACTGCCTCGTGATTCAAACACCAGGAAATGCTCCTCTAAAATGAATGTATGAAGTCTGTGCTGAGGATTTCAGTCCTGTAGAGTGAAACTCTTGGGCCTCTGGTCCTTGCAGGTCCACAGTGCCCTTCCTTGTAGAGAAAGAACTCAGCCTTGGCTGCCCATGGAGAAGGCTCCCTGGACCTTATTCTCCACTCTTCTCCAGCAAACACTGCCATGGCCAGCCAAAGTGCCCTAGGCCACGCTGTGGCTGCAGTGAGGAGGTCAGGGAGTCAGGGCACCTCATTCATTACTGGGCAATGAGAAATTAGAGATAGGACTTTGTCAGAATGATGTCATCAAAAATAAAACTCTCAGGGGCTGAGGAGATGGCTCAGTAGAATAAGTGCTTGCCTGGCAAGCGCAAGGGTCTGAGTTCAATCCCCAGTTCCGGAAAAAAAAAAAAAAAAGATAAATAAAACTCTCCCATCCAACAACCATCAAGCAAGTTGTCCTCTTCTGGGGCATTCTACTGGCCTTCCAAGGGCCCAAGGTGTGTGGGAAGAATTTTAATCCCTACTTGGAAAACCATGGCCAATGATCCAGGTGCGCCCACCTGGCCTCAGCAGGCTGCTGGGCTCGCCGGCAGCTGCTGCTCTGTGGCTTGGATACGCCAGGAGTACTGTCTTAAAAATAGACTCCTCTCTACTGCAGATCAGAAACAGACTTAATGAGAGTGCGGTGAGACAAAGGGCAGATTCTCTAAGGTATAGATCCTGATTCTCTACCCAAACCCAAGCTAGACAGATACATGTTTTCATGAACTCAAATTGTCCTTCTCAATCTCTCAGTGTCCACACTGTAGCCTCAAATCAGGTGCATCTCTGACCCTCCAAGTGAACCGTTTGGACCAGACAGGCCAAGTGTCCACACAGCTGGATACCCCAGCATTGGGTGGATGGAGCACAGACCTGGGCTGCCTCTTTCTCTTGTCCCTATCAAGTGTAGTGCTGCCTGGGCCTTACCAGGATGCCCCTGTCACACAGCTCTCAATATCTGAGCTAGCAAAGCCAAAGATGTGTATGGAAATCCCACCCCAAGGATACTCTACCCAAGTTGTTCCCCCCAGCTATGGGGGACTCCTGCAGCACAAGGCCAGGTGTGGGGAGCTTGAGAAATGGGGGCGTCCAGCCACAGGCCAGTGATGCTCAGAGACAGAGGCGACAGAGCCCAGAGCCTCACCCAGGACTCCGGGGCTCTACAGGACTCCTTGGGGTCTCCCCTCCCTGGGGCCCTGTGTGCTAAAAAGATTTTATCTTCCTTGGAAACCTGCATTAATTAACAACTACTTTATTGCCCCACTTTTCTTGATCAAAGTCTATGTATCCTTCAACAAAGCCTCAGGTCAGGCTGGCAGTCTCTGGGCAGCTGCGGCAGATCCCACCTGCAGCAGGTGTGCTGGGCCCGCAGCGCGATGCCTTCACCTCCACGCTGGGCTCCCAGGCATGGCCTCCTCCCCGCTGCTGGCCTCCTGGATCTGGGGCTCAGGAACAGAAGGCGCCTCTGAGTTTTCACAACCTGGTGTGGAGCCAGGGAACTGCAGAAGTGGCAGACTGGAGGCCTGAGCCATTCTGCAGGCTAACAGGGAGTGTGGGGGTGACGCTCCCCAAGTCCCATCCACAAGGCCCCCACAGGTCACTGTTCCCATAGTCCACAGACACTCTGTGCCTTGTTTCCTTGCATTGACAGAGATACTACTAGGATTTTTCTAAGGAATAGTGGAATGTGCAGATATACAAATACATAAAGCATAAAGAAGTTTACATTGCACTCCCTGAACAAGCCTGCAAGGAGTGCCCCCACTAGCGTCCCCAGGTCCTCCTCCTTGTCCGCCCACCTCTCCCTCCCAGGCTCTGTTCATTCTTTATTTCCGTGTCCCTGGGGCTGAGTGAGTGAGGGAAGCAGGAGAGGCTACAGGAAGCCCTTCCCCCATTCCCGGTGGCCCTCACCCACCCGCCAGCACCCTGCCGGCCCTGTGGCCTCCTTCCTCTTCCTGTAGCGCGAGGCCCAGCTTGGAGACACTTGGCTCGCATGCACATCTGAGTGCTGAGGCAAGTTGCTCGGATGCCTGTGGGCCCCAGTGAAGGTCACACACCAAGCTGCATCTCCTGTGCAGGTGGCCACCGCTCCCGAAGGATTGCGACGCCTCACGGTGGGGCTGAGACAGCCCTGGTTCCAGTGCCTTGTTCATCCATCTCCTGGGAGATCGTCCTGGGAGTCCCTGCTGGGGATAGAGTTGCAAACATGGCGCTTAGCATGGTACAGTCCTGAGTTTCAGCCTCAGTCACACACACACACACACACACACACACACACACACGTATAATGCTTTACTACACATTCTATATAGTATTAGATTCTACACAGTATGATTGTGGGCACTTTATAGATATAATCATGCTCTAGCTGTCTTTTATTTATTTTTTTAATTATTCAGTTATTTGATTTGGTACAGGGTCTTGCTACATAGCTTGGACTAGTAGTGATCCTCCTGTCTCAGCCTCCCCAGCAATGGGACTGCAGGTGTGTGCCACCACGCCTGGTGTTGGTGCCTGACACAGCATACCTGAGGCTCCGGCGCTGGCACGGCATGAGGTAGGAAGGCTCAAGCTCAGGTCCTTGTGCTTGCCAAGCAGGCACTTAGACTACTGAGCTCCCCAGTCCTCCAGCTGCCTTTAAAAAAAAACAGTGTGGCCCGGCTGAGAAGGAGCCCTGGGTAAGCCTTGCCCACGCCGCTCCTGGCCTCCTGGCTGCCGCCTATACTCCACAGAAATGATGGCATGTGCTGCCTGCGAGGCTGGGGCCAGCCCAGGGGCCTTGCCTTCTGCATTGTGTCACGATCACTTTGTTGACCATTGAAAGCAAGAACAAGCCATGTGTGTCTGGATTTAAATTGAGCAGGCTCTGGGAAGTGGTGAGGCTCCCTGTACAAGCCGATGCCCAAGCGGGGCTGCTCCCCGACCTGTGGTGTCCAGGGCTCCTGAGAGGCTGCTCAGGCACCAGCGGGTTCTGTTTCCCTGGCCTCACGAGGGATGCTGCTGCCGGACACAATCACGTGGTCAATCTGTGCTTATCGGAGCCTCTCTAGGAACACAGATCTGACAGGCAGTGTGGACTCCACACCACTGTCCTCCTGGTCAGTGAAACCCACTTGACAGGAAGCTGGTGCCACTGTAAATGCCAGCCCCCCATGGAGGGGTTGCCAGGGGCACTTGATGCCAGCCAAGGTGCTGTGGGAATGAGGCTCTCTCTCCCCCTCTTCCCACCACACCCTCCTCCCTTTCCCTCTCCTGCTTTAGCTTCTGGGTAAGGCAGGACAGACCCATCAGGAAGCGAAATCAGGATCAGACCCAGCCACGAGGCCAGCCTGGCAGCCAAGGACCTCTCTGAACAGAAGAGGGGGCTGTCTGGTGCTTGCATCCTCCTTGGACAGATTTCCTCTTCTTTTATGAAGTGTGATGAAAATTTTAAGTTGTAAAAATTTATTACAGTAAAAGACACAGCGCTGTCAATTCCCGCGACCCCTCCCAGCCCCGCCTTGACTGTGCTGATCCCGCCATGCTTGCCGCTTTCCGAAGCACTTCTGGAAGTCCCTTTCCTGAGGCTCTTTAAGAGGCGTGATCAGAAATACGATGAATGCTTCCACCGAGGGCCAAAGCAGGCTCAGAAACGCTGCGGGGTGTCCTCCTCCACCTTATTCACTCCATGTGGCACCGTGCGACTCCTGGTTCTCTCTCAGAGGCCAGGTGACCAGAAAGCTAAGCCTTTTGAATCTGTGTAGGACATTGAGATGGCCACTAAACACAAAATCAAGACCAGACATGGCTATTATTAAGAATGGTACTATTGGGGCCGGGGAGATGGCTCAGTGGAATAAGTGCTTCCCTGGCAAGCGCAAGGGCCTGAGTTTGATCCCTGGTTCCGCCAAAAAACAACAACAACAACAAAAAAAAAAGAATGGTACTTTCCTCATTATTCATAGGAATAGAAAACAGTCAAGTTAGTTTCTGGCTATTTGTTTTCTTTTCTTTTTGTGATTTCATTTTGTTTTTACCCTGAAGAATAAGGTCTGTAAGTCTTAGGCAGCCCCCACCAGAGACACTGGGAAGCAGGAGGCTCCCGGAGCTTTTGCCAAGCTCTGAGTGCCTATGTGGGGAGAGACGTGAGGGTGGCAGGCTCGGGGCCCATGTCCAGCGCAGCCAGGATAAGCAGGTGACCGAGGCCCCTGGTGCTTGGCCGGCAGAGAGCCCGCACCTTTGCTCTTCTCCACAGGGCGGAAGCCCAAAGATGACTGGGATCAGGTTCCCTCCATCCCGGCCTGCGAGGCAGGAGCTGAGGACAAATGAACTAACAGAAGCCACTGACGTGGATCTTCCTCCCACCTTGTGTTCATGCCCAGCACGTGTGTGTGACTTGCGCTGTTCACGAGGGGCATTAATTTCCCAGGACCTGTGTTTGTTCCGGGTCCGGATCCCTTTGGAGATATACTGGGTGAGGTCTCATTTTACTCCAGCACAGGGAAAATGAGCGGAGGCACTCCAGGAAGAGGAAAGCGATGGAGACACGGTAGTGAATTGCTGGGCCACAGCAGGCTGAGGTGGGCACCTCTGGGACCAGCTGCTTGGCCCAGTCTGGTGCCCCCACATTGTCCTGCCATGCACTACCAAAGCTCATTCAGCAAAGTCTCCTGGGGAAGGCTGGCTGCGGCTCTCCTCTCTCCCCTGTCCCCTCTGCCCTGCCCGGCTGCAAGGTCTGGAGCAGCCCACATGGCTGTGCTCAGGGACAGGCTGCTGCGCCCGGTGAGCATGGCGCATTCCCTGGGGGCTTGGCCAGCACACACCAGCCACCTTGAAGGGCTAACAAGAGCCCTTGGGCATGCTGCTTGGGAACACGTGGTCATCCAGTCACAGCCACTCCTGTCCAGCCCGTGAACGCCCTTAGGGCCGTGCCCTGCTCTGATGTCAGCACTAATTTAGTGACTCTGACTGCAGGCTTATAGGCCGGCCTTGCTTTTTCTGTCCCACAGCGTACAGGGCAGGGGCCATCAGCCCTGTCCTCCCTGTGTCCGTGGCCATCCTCCGCTTTCCTTCAGGGCTTCCTTTTGGACCCCACGTCAATCACATGGCTTCCTATGGCCAAGACCATGTTAGCAATTAAGCACCAAGTAGGGCCCTGAAGAGCACTGGTGTGGAGGACACCCCACTGCCCCTGCTGTGGGAATATACCTGGGTTGTCCTGCTGGCACCTGAAACCCTGGGACGGAGATAGTGTCCCTGTCTCCTCAGCAGAGGCCATCATACAGCAGCCAACAGCCAGGACCGCCATCTGGGTGAGGCCAGCTTAATTAACCACCTGCAGACTCGGAGGTAGACAATCGCTTACTGTTTTAGGCCACCAAGCTCTGGGGTGACCAATGCCCAACATGACCATAGCAATATCACTAATGCGGCTCCTGCCTGCACCCTGAGGACTCCTGTCAGAGAGGGCTTGGCAGCAGCCAGGGCAGAGTTCAAAGAAGCAAGGCCTTCTGGACGGCACGCAGAGCTAAGCCTCACATGCACACGAGAGGCGGCAAACAGCAAGGAGGAGCAGGCGCGGCTGCTTTGGCGGCTTTACTCAGCACCTTGATAACCACCACCTCGAGCACGCCCTTGGTCCCCTGCAGGGAAAAGAAGCCTGGTCTTGCTCCTTGAGCAGATGAAGACTTGGAAATCCAGGGCTGACTTACTGCCATGTTTGAGAGCATTCTGTTCCGTCCATGAGACAAGGAGCTGGGGGTTCTTTCAAGCGGGGGTTGGGGTCTGGAGAGCACGGGTCTGGGAGATTGATTAGAAGATGAAGGGGCTGTGTCCTGATTCTCCTGGTGAGGCAGAGCAGGCCCCCCATGGGTGCAGCTGCAGCCCCACTGTGCTGCACACCAGGGCACCTCCTTGACTCGCTAGGGAAGGGTTGCTTCCGCGTTGGCCTCCTGCAAGGCCAATCACTGGCCGGTGGCCAGCCCCATGGCAGAGCCCACGGGGTAATGGGCAGGATGCTGAGAAATACCCAGTCCTCGGACAAAGCTGTGGAACGCATTTAAATCCACCCTCAAATTAGGAAATATGTTTACTCACCTAATACAACTTTATTATGTTTACTCAGTTAAACCACAGCCTGTGGGCTCACCCTATACACAGAGATGTTATACAAGGATTGGCCGCTGCGGAGCTTTTCCACGAAGACTGATTTGCTGCATGTTGATTTCTTTTGTCATCTGCAGCATTTGCCAAAAAGTAAACCTCTGTTCATGGGTCTCTGGAGGTTTAAGGATAACTTGCCAGGGAGAGGTTTGCATTTGAGAAAAAAATTCCAGGAGACACTATTAGATTATTCATGTAATTTCTACCACTCCTTCTGCCATCTCAAGAGTACAGATTTGTTCTGTTGTGGTCATCCTGGCGATAGCACAGATCTTGCGTGTCCTGCCAGGCCTGCTGTTCAAGGTGTGGCCATAGGGGTGCTGCTGGAAAGTTCTAGAGTGCAGTGGGAGGTCTAGCTCTCGGGGATTGTGCCCTAAGAGGATGGCGTGGCCCTTATCACTCTGAGGAGTTTTGCCCTGCTATGTGCTCACCCCATAGCTCAAAGTGATGAGGCTGTCCCAGCCGGACCGCAGCCTCCAAACCTAACCTCTCTTCTGAGTGAATTGGCTCAGGTATCTCACTACAGCTACAGGAAGCTTGGGAACTCACCTGTGGTCTCTCAGGAATGCCCCAATACTGTTAGGTATTGTCCTGAGTAACGGGGAGCCCGGAATAGTGGCATCCATGCAGCTGTTCTTGGGGTGGGAATCATCGCCACTTAAGGGACCAGCGGGACCAGGCCAAGAGCCATGGCGAGGTCCACCCTGCAGGCCCCCAACCAGATAGCCAGGCCTATCACCAAGTACTGTCTTGGGCTGGATTTCCTACGCATCCTGATTCCTATAGCCACCCCCACCCCCTGCACACTGATGAAAGCAATCTGAGCACCTCTTTGCAGCAGGATCCTCTGTCCATCTTGATCCTGAGTTGAAAGCCCCCGTGTGCCTCTGTCCTTCCTGTGTGATATACTTGACACAAGGACAACACGCTTCTCTGTCTGGAAGGAGTATAGCTACATTTGGTTTCCCCAGAAACAGATCATGACAAGGACTTGGAATGGGTGATTCATATCAGGGTGGTACCCGGAAGCTGGGGGCGGAGGTGGAGAAGGGAAGCAGGGAAGGGCAGAAGCCCCATAAAGGGTCTATCAATGAGGAGTTGCCATTGTGGGCAACATGTTCAACTCAGAGGGCCTCAGAAAGACCCAGGAAGGAGCCCTTGATGTTTCTGTTGGAGAGGGGAGAGGTGGACATTTATACACAGACTGCCACTACCTGAACAAAAGTCTGTAGGGGCACAAACTTTCCTGGCATGACTGGCTGTGCCTATGGGGAGGACCATATTCTCAAGGTGGTAAAGAAGAGAAGGGTAGTGGATGTCTCCTGTCTGTGGAAGAGCTAGGCAGATAGAAATCCTGCGCAGGACAGCCCAGCCTCTGCCCGATCTTGGAAGCCTCAATTCGGTTATCAGTGAAATGGGCTGTGTTGGTGGTACTGACATGGCCCGTGATAGGAAAGGGGCAGTAACAAAGGTACTTCTTGGCACACAGTAGGAGCTCTGAGGGTAGTGTCTCCATAAAGCGATTTCAGGATGCCTTAGTCATTGGGCCAACAGCCATGTGTGACAGGGTTCTGCTTTCCCTAAGAGCCAGGGTGGTATCCTGGCCAGGCAGTGGGGGACCACGCTGGTCAGCCAGGCCAGGCAGGCGGGGTTGCCGCCTGTTCAGTTTCAGCAGCCAGGACCCAGGATGGTCCTGAGGGTCGCTGCCGCCCACCTGTGCCTGTGGGCTGTGCCACTTGGCCCTCTGGCCCAAGCTGCCACCTGCTCCCAGCGGGAGGCCCAGCTGCCTGACCTTTCCCTCCCAACGTCATTTTCCATTCTGCTGCATTTTTGGCCAGGGCTGAAAGCTGCTCTGGGCGAGCTGGGAAGGATTGTTCTGAGACTCATTGTTTTAGGATCAGATTGCCCAAGCCTTTAGGATCTGATAGCAACCAGAACCTCCTCTGAGTCACTGATACTCACGATGGGGGCCGTGGATGGCCGGGGCAGAGGACGCAGGCCTGCGCTGCCCATCTGGGCCCAGAATGCTTTAGCAGCGCCCTCCTGCCTGCAGCTGAGCTTGGAGTTTGTGGCTTGGGCCGAGTGCCAATTTGGCACAAGAGCCTGGCCCTCAGCCTGGGCTTTTCTCTGCCTTAGCCAATGCAGAGGGGAAGGTGGCAGCCTCTCTTGTGGGCAGGGTGCATGCAACCTGTCCCTCCATGGGCCAGAAAGAAGGGGATCTGGACCTGGAGCCAGTGCTGAACAGACCGTAGGATGCCCTCGCTAGTCCACCCAGCCGGAGCAGGAGGCACAGGAGGGAGGGCCAGCACCCCAGATCCGTGTCCTCCTAGGACTCCATCTTCACATTCTAGACCAAGCCAGGTTGTGCGGAGCCCCAGACTGCTCACCACTCACACCTTCTGCCAACATCCGCATCCCACATGGACCCTGGGGAGGGGTCCCAGCACCACCTGAAGTAGTTAGCCCTGGTCCCATACATGGCCACTGGTCAAGAGAGAAAAGTGGGCCACTCCCAGCCCACCATCCCTCAGGAAGCTCCCTGCATGTGCAGTCAGGGGCCTCAGCCCCAGATCTGTATCCCAGGCTACCAGCCTGCTCCATGCCAACGCAAACCACCCAGCCCACCTCCGGCTACCAGGAGGTTCTGGTGCCACTCTCAGGCCCTGCCATGCCCTTCAGGCCCCAAATACCCTCCAAATGTTCTCAAGAAGAGGGGCTGGGTTCTTCCTGCTAGGTGTCCCCACTTCTCCAGGAAGTGGCAGCTGAATGAAGTACTCTGGGGTCCAGCTATGGCTCCCCAGAAGGAGGGCTTGCCAGCCCTGTGCTGGCACCTCCTGTATTTCCTGTAGTGCAGCTCTTGGGTCCCTCAGAAGAATCCAAATGCCTGCCTTCCTCCGGCTATGGTCATGGCCATAGCCCCGCAAGAGTAAGCACTGTGCCGCTGCCTCCTGCGCTCACAGGTGTGGCCTTTGGAAGGCATCTGGATGGCGGTGGCACTGCGGCTGACTTGCTATTAGAAGGCAGGGCCTGGCTGGAAGCAAGGTCCTGGCGACGTGACCCAGCAGCGTGTGTTCATCCCTGGTGCTTCTCTTCCTGGTCCTCACGCTGCACACAGCTATGCCCTGCCAGTCCCTTCCCCACGCGGTCTCTGCCTTGGAGGCGCCTACCAACACCCAACTGTGGGCCAAGATAGACCTCTTCCTTAGGCTGCAGGTGTCAGGTGTTGTGTCCCAGCAGAGAGGAAGGCG
>NDGN011376682.1:0-40352 GCA_002564285.1 Tympanoctomys barrerae
GAGGGTCCGGCCCACGCTACGCCCAGGCTGCGACTGTCCTGCGGGCGCAGGCTAGCAGGAAGCTCTCTGCACACTCACCGGAGTGGGGGTAGGGATGGATCTGGGGGTACCTGGAGCTCCGAAGAAAATCCTACTCGGCGGGCGGGCTACAATTTTATTTATTATTATTAAACCTAATTTTGACATTCTTTATTTAAATTTTTACTCTTTAGTTTTTGCCACCTTAGAAAATTAAATCATAAATAGTAAGACATAGCTATACCAACCAAGCTATGTTAGTTAATGCTTTCTAGAGATGAACTATAATGCTGTCCTGAAAATGATCATCCCACTATCCTCAGGCCACCTGCTGGATGATGCTTAGTAATGAGCTTTACAAAAACATACAGTTCTGTATTCTCAGTGTGGCTTTATTTTTTTAATTTTTTATCTATCTATTTTTATTTATTTTTTATTTATTTTGGTGAAATCGGGGATTGAACTCAGGCCCTTGCGCTTGCCAGGGAAGCACTTGTTCCACAGAGTCATCTCCCCGGCCCCCTCAGTGTGGTTTTGTGAGACAAATATTGGAATAAAAGTTTAAGGGGCAAGAAAGTATTCAGCAGGAAGCTTAGCTGAGTTTGAGGAATCAAGCATTAGCATCCCACATTCTTCTGGTAAGACTCAGCCTTTATGCAGGGCTCAGTGCTAGAAGACCCAGGCACCTGACAAGAATGGGTCAGGAACCATTTGACTGTTGATGCATTAGGAAGCAGTGCACTGGGACTTTGCTAGTTCTGAATCTACAGTTGCCAAACAGGCTTGGTAGTTCAGCCCGGAGTGGCATTTGTGCCTGTTCTTTACTGAGAAATTTCCCATGTGCTGCTGACTAATCCACCATTTTCCTCTATGATTTGTTCTAAAATGATCTGTAATTCATGTATACCTTTAGATGTAACTATCTCACAGTATCTTAAGTCCAAAAAGTATATCAACGCTTTCAAGTTTTCAATATGCAGCAAGCTAACAAAACTTATTTAAAGAAAAGGGAAAAAGTGAGAGAAGGCTTGGCATTCTAATTAGAGATATCAGTCACTGGATTAGAGAGGAAATATTTTAATGAAATAGATGGAAAGTACACAGAGAGAGATAGTAATATCTTGAGTTACTAAAACTAGATAAATCCTATTTACATTTAACCTGGAGAGCTGAATCTGACCCTAGTTTCCACTGCTTAACAATGATGGGCTTCCTTCAGAAGATCATGTACTGTAGTAGAATTTTTCAAAATTTTGAGATCTAGATCTAGGACTGAAATTGACTTCAGTGCTTACAAAAATAAAACATATTCTGAAAGGAATTTTCCTTCCAACATACAAAAATTCTAGATGCTCTAGCTTAGAGGATCTAACAAGGATAAAAAGAAGCAATTTTTATCATTGTCCTGATATGTCACTCCAGCTATGCCAAGGGTCTTTCAGGTGCAAGACTTTCTCCTACAAACATGCCTGTTTTACTGAAGTGTCTCACAAAAATCCCTCTCCAGGGGATAAACCTGGTCTAATGAACAAGGATATATTTATCACTGCCAAACATGGAATAAATGTTAATCTGAGGACTGTTTCATTTTTATTCTATTTTAAATCCAGGCTGTGGGCTTTTTGGTGGGGATTTTTATTTTATTTTATTTTATTTCATACAAAAATAATAACATAAGGGAAGTTTGCAAAACAGCTCCACCAGGCTTTGAGCAAATAGTTGAATTTGTTTACAACAAACAAAAATCTTCTCAGCTACTGTTACTGTCTCCACAGTAACAAGATTGAAGCTACGTCTATCCATGAAGCACCACATAAAGCAGAGGCTAGCATTTCATAAAGAAGAGCAATGGTAATTATATAGCAGCCAGTTGTCAGTTCAAACACAGAATCATGTTTCCAAACTGTAGTTCCATTTTCTGTACAGAATGGAAAGTGAGCTCAATAGGCATTAGGAGGAGCCCATTTCTGTATTTGTCTGGGAGATGGAAAAATAAACATCTGGAAATTCTCCACAGATCTTAACTCAAATCTATGACATAACCCAATTAGTAGATTTATTTGTCTCAGTAGTGTAAAATTGCCTCATTAATGAGGAAGAATGAAAATCAGGAATGGCTATGAAAAAAAATTGTGATTTTTAAATACAAATATTAAAACAAAGATCCAGAAAATAAGAATGATGTTAGACTAGAAAGTGGCATTAAATGGTTATAATTTCTTAGCTTCTTCATTGAGACAAGTAATTTTATGAGAACTACATTTGTACCTGATAAACTTTACCTACTATTGGTCAAATAATTGTGTCCTATTTTATTTCATAACTTCATACTTTCATTGAAAATGTATATAAACATGCAAGAGATGTATAATGAAGAATATACAAATGCAAAACACTGATTTATTCTGTAAAATTTAATTGGATAATGGTAAGTCAGTAAGCATTTAAAGGGAAAGGAGGTTTGGGATAGATTGAGGGAAAAATGAGAAAAAAAAAGATAAAATGGAAAAAAAGCTTTGCAAATAAGAAAGGGAAGGGGGCTGAAGAGAAGGGAGAAGAATAGAAAAAAAGAGAGAACTAAGACACATTATGCACAGGCACAAATTCCCTCGGATGAATGTGATCATTATGTCTATCTAAATTGTACCAGTAAACTTAACAATAAACTAAAAAAGAAAACACTCTGGAGAACTTAAAAAATAAATCCCAGCATTGAGGCTTAGCTGTATCAGAATCTGTATGGTTGGGATTCATGCATCTGCATTGTTAAAAACTTGCATCTAAAACTATAGTGCACACATAAATTACCTGGGGAACTTTTAAACTGAAGATTCACATTCAGTCATTTTGTGTGGTACTGATTTTACATTGAGTGTAAAGGGACCTGGAGAACAATTCTTAAAAGAGGCTGTACATTGTAATCTGTCTGGGGAACAAAATGTAAATGTAAATTAAATAAAAGATCCCTGTATTACATCCCTATAGTATAATGGCAAATTGCATTAATATTATTTATATTTACCTCCTTGCTATAGCTGACTGCCTAATCCAGAGAGAAGAGATGAAATTTTCCAGTGATGGTAAAACTGCCCAGGGCCCCAAAATGTAGCACATGGTATACTGGTTATTTTAAATTAAAGCAATGTAGAGAACTTCAGTCACTGGAAGTAGCTGTTATCAGTGTGTCCCTGCTTTATGAATGACTTCTGTTCCTGGAGAATGGTTCCTAAGTCAGATTCATCTCTAAGCCAATAAGAGTCTTAGACGTTACAGCTGTGAAAGTTTGTAACTCAAATGTTCAAAAGTGGGAACTTAATGTATTTTCTTGTCTGAATAATGTCTAGCAGGGAAGCAGAGTGAATTTTGATCTGTTTCATGAGTTTCCACTAATTACTTTCATTTTGGCAGGAAGAAATACCGAAATGTGTCAAAATACAGACTTGGTCATATATTATTGTCTTCTATTTTGATCCAATTCAATAGTCTCAAATCATTTACAGACCATTGTCTATTCTTTAGTTCCAAAATACCTCGCCCTAGGTCATTGTGTGTTTCTTATAGAACAATGAGGTTCTCTGAAATCATTTGCAATTATCCCAAGAATTGCCTATAATCTCCTTTTTGGAGCTCCAGTGATACAAATGGTTCCCACACAATATTTATATGATTCTCCTTCTCTCTTTTCCTCATGAAAATAGTCATATAAGCTTCTAAATTATCTTGCACCAGTGGGTAGTCACAGTATGTGATTTCGTCCTTGCATGTAATAGTTTTGTCTACTATTTCTTTAATTAACTTATGTTTATCAGTGTATTCTAGAACATTCAGACAATGAAGAAAAACATTCTCTGCATCCTGCAGTTATAATAGAATAAAAAGAGTTCCCCCAGCTTTTTTGCACTGTGAATATATACTTGAGATAATCAAACTAAAAGGAGGAAAGTTTTGTCAAAGAAGAGATAGAAAATAGAAAGAAAGTAAAAGAATACAAATTAAAATTTAAAAAAAAGAAAGAAAGAAATCTCAGAGATTGCAGTCTATGGTTAGCTGGCCCCACTGTTTTGGGCCTGTTGTGAGATAGAACATAATAGCAGGTGAAGGTTGGAGGGCAAAGCTGATCAACACTTGGGGCAGGGATAGAAAAGAGGAGGAAGGGGCGGGGTCTCAGTATCACCTTCAGGGCCACACCTTCAGTGAATCCACCTTCTGTCCACCTCTTATTAGCACCATTGACGGGTAAACAAGCCTTTAATACATGGTCAGTTGAGGAACACTGTGGACCCCAACTATATTAGATTCTTTTAGAAAGTGGTAATTCTCTTCTCACATTTCAAGCCTCTTCTCAATAATGAGAATTTCACAAGACCTTTTAAGCAGCAGAGGGAAAAGAATATAAGTGTCAACGAATTAAAAAAAAAAATTATTTCAGATATCTGGAACTAAAGAAAAGAAATGCAGCCCAATGACTACAAGGTAATTTTCTGCACCTAAACCTGAAAAAAAGAAAGGAAGAAGGAAAGACTAAGAAAAAAGTGTTTTGTCCAGTTAAATTCTAAGCTTCTTTTTTAGCCTCAGCATTTCAAATGGATTTGAATCTTTGGGGGTTAAAGTTCCTTTACTTTTTGGCAGAACAACACTTCCTGTTTCTAAGAAAAAGTCCCCAGAATGCTTCTTTAATGTCAAGGCCTGTTACAAAATAGTACTTGATGAATTGAATGCAAGTGAATGAGAAACACATGGGTTCAGTTTCCATTAACATCCAAATGGGTTTAATAATTAAGGGAAACGTTTGACAAAAAAAGAATGTTTCAAGTTTTAGTGACCTGAAATTTGATTTTAAAGAATGTGCTTAAAACTACTTATTCTGAATTTGATGTGTCTGAAAGTACTCATCCCAGACCAAAACACCCCAGAGCAGGCTCATCCATTGTGACCCAAGACATGTATTTTATCCCAAATAAAAATGTACCAGATTTGGGGGAATGAAAGGGAATTAAGCATCCTTTGGTCATTCACCAGTCTTCAAGAATGTGTGGTGTTTCTCTCATGAAGTACTCATATGTTGACATTTTTATGGATTTAAAATCTATTCATTCATCAGAATTTAATGGCCCATCCTCATTCACCTGAAATAAAAGTTAAATTTGTCTCCATCATTTTGTGATTTCAACATTACTTCTTCTGCCTTGGAAGTTGGCCTAATCCACATGTTGTCATAGAAAGTTATTAAAATACTCTGCCTCAGTTCCTCCAAAATTATGAAGGATTAAGGAAAGACCAGATCAGTGCAGCTGACTCTTTTTCACTTTGGCCTACTCAATTACTAAAATTCTCCCTGTTATATGTAGATAGCAAGAGAGAGGAGATTGACAGGGAGTGAAATGGATCCACAAGATTACTATTTTATCTCATTTCTATACGTAACACTGTCTGAATAATCCTGAATTTAATGGCCAAGTAATAGTAGTTCTTCCTTTGTTTTTTAACTATCTCCACTTACTGCTTAGAAAGTTCTGAGTCGATTTTATAAGCATCTGAAATGAAAGATATCTAAATTGATCCTATATTGTATTCATCAAGACTGTTGCTTTATGAAGATATCTATTGATTTCTTAAGCCTATTTCTGACATCAATGTGTCATGCATGGAAGGGAGTAAGGAGTGGGAACTCCGGTAAAGTTGATGAAAAACAGGGTTTGGTGCAAATTGCACTGCAAATTCACCTCCCCAAATTAACTCAGGTGATTGGATTTTGAAATAGAGACAGAGGTCTGCAGTTTGTCATGACCAGACCACTGCTTGGAACCAGGAGGTAGGCCCAGAGGGCCACCCTAAGGAACAAGTCACCTAGCTCACTGATAGGTGGCTCAGCAAACTGAGGTAGGGAGGAAACAGCTCTGAGCACCACAATAGAAGTCAGCTGGCAATAGAAGTGGGGTGTGGGAGTGCTTTGGTTTTGTACTTTTGCAACTCAGTGAAGACAGATTGATTGATTGATTTTGGGTTGTTGCATCTTACTTTTTTCATTTCTTTTGACCTTTTTTATATGCTTCTCTTTTCTGTAATTATCTCATCTTGAATCCCTTCCTCTTCATCTTTCATTTGATACATAGGAAGTGCTAGGTGCATGCAAGAGAGAATAGGAAGTAATCAGTGTTTTAAGTTGAATAACTCTTTCATGAGTATGTCATAGTAACTCTCAGCAAAATTGTGCATAGAGATTCCAACCTTAACTGTAAAAATTTAACAGATTACAACAACCTCACAGGTCTTCTTAATCTTTAATTACAATCACTCCCTCCGGATTCCTCCTTCCCGTCCTACAAATGTAATGTCAAATTCCAACACTAGTGCTTTACTCAAGTCATAAAAGTAATTCGCAGTGAACACTATCTCTTGTCTGTTTTGCTCCTATTTGTATTTTCCTGCTCTCCCTCTCTTTTTAATGACTAAAGCTCCTTCCTTCTCTTTTTCCTTTCTCTTCATTTTATTCCTTCTACTGCCACACCCCAGTCTAAGTCTTGGCAGCAATATAGTACAGACCAAAGTAGGCATTGATAGAAGGGTGAAATTATTAAAGCAAATGTTAATGTACATTGCTGTTGTATCACTGAATCTGTTGACATTTTTATAACCAACAAGAATTCTTTCCTAAAATCAGGACTGGACCATGTCTACAGAGTTGTTAAAGTCAAAGAGGTAGCAAAATATAGAAAGATAGAAACCATGAGAAGATCATGTGACTAAAAGCAGACACTAAAATATTTTGACATTAGCAACAAAGTATAATACTTAAATGGTCCTCATACTTCAATATAAAAAATAGAAATATGAGGAAACAGGAAAGGAAATGCTTCCAAAACCTTTGAAACCCCCAAAGCAGATCAAAGAAGCATTGATGAGGAGGAAATAGAAAGAAAAAGACAATTTATAAGAAATAGTAAAAGAAAGAGACTCAATGAGCTAAAAGGACAAAAGTATTAATGAACAAGATGATCACCAAGCTTGAAAAGTTGTAAAAAATGTAGCAAAGCTAAACAAAATCATTAAAAGATAACCAACTTAGCAAATATTCACGATCCATTACTGAGAACAAACAAAAATTCAGGAACTGAAACATTCCCTTCAAATTATGAACACTAGACATGACTAATGTAAAGACAGCGTCAGAACTAGAAAAGAGGGGTGATGCACATGACTATAACCTCTGAATTTACTTAAAAACAATGTAACAGGGGGCCAGGGAGATGGCTCAGTAGAATAAGCACTTGCCTGGCTAGCTCAAGGGCTTGAGTTTAATCGCTACTTCCGCCAGAAAAAAAAAAAAAAGCAACAGGCAAAACGAGACCAACATCTGCTGGATGTCCTAATGCAAATGAACCTAAGACTATTTGCAGTTAGCAAAACTGAAGACAGAATGAATCCCATTAAAATGTCAGCCAACTGATATCATAGTTGCTAGAAAGAAGCTGCAATGTCAGAACTAGAACTTATGGGACACAATGAAATCAGTTTCCAAGAGGAAAGCTTTTTGCTTTGAGTACAAGTAGATAACCTACAGATGTATTTCAAGTTCTTAGAAAAACAAGAATAATCTAAATCCAATGCAAGTACAATGAGGAAGATTATAAAAATCAGATGAAAATTAATGAAATAGACTGAAAAGTGCTAGGAAGAACTAATAAAAGAAAGATTTGTTTCTTTGAAAGAGTAATAAAATAGATAAACCCGTAGTCAAACTTATCAAAAAAAAAGGAATGAGCAATGTACAAGATGTTAATTAGTAATGAAAGACAAAATCTTAATTGTGCCAAAATTTTTAAGAGTACATAAACTACTTCAAAAATCTGTAGTTAGATATTAATTTGGACCCTGGTCCCAAATACTGTGCTGGTCCCAACCTTGGGGCACTCTGAGCCAGTGACAGAGTCTAGGCATGGTGGTGCCTGTCTGTAATCCTAGCACTGGGGAGGCTGAAAACAGGAATATTACTATGAGTTCAAGCTGCGTAGTGAGACCCTGGACCAATAAATAAATAAATATTAATTTGGAAAATCTAGAAAAAAATGGGTAGGTTCCTAGACACATGTAAATTACCAAACTGAATCAAGAACAAAGAAAAAAACTCTGAATAGGCCAGAAACAGGCAATGATAATAGGGCAGTAATAAACTATCTAAAACTATCAACTCCTCCCAAAAACTGGTGCCCAGTGAATTAATTGCTGCAAATTAGACCTCCCAAAATAAAAGAGCAATTCAAAAACTTCTTTTATGAAATAAACTCTTGTCAGAAGAAGTGGTAAATATATAAAAGATGTTCACCACCTTTTAGCTGTAAGATAAATGCAAGTCCAAACCCTGAGATATTATCTTACCCCAGAAATAATGACTATCATCATTCAATTCAATTACAAATCCTGGCTAGGATGCAGGGAGAAAAGAACTCTTCTACATTGTGGTAAGGATATAAATTAAATCATTCACTATGGAAATCAGTATGGCATCAGAAAACTAAACTCAGGAACTTCATTTTCTCCAACTATTCCCCATCTAGATATCTTCCAAGAAGACTTTATGGACATCGTTTTACAGTGGTACAAGCATACTCGTGTTTATAGCAGCACAACTGATAATAGCGAAATCGTGGAGCCAGTCTGTGTGCCCATCAATGGAAGAGTGGATAAATGAAACATAGCCCATGTGAACAACGGTATAGTTACCCAGCCATAAAGGATAAATTCAAGTCATTGGTAAAAAAAAAAATGGCTGTACCTGAACACCACAGTTTTAAGTGACATTAATCAGATGTACAACCATAGTATCCCATGGTTTCATTTATATGAAAGACTCAAAGTATAGGTAATGTAAAAATTAAGTACAGCATAAATGATACTGCATAGAAAGGGCTGGTCTGATAGCTCAGCCAACGAAATTGCCTGCTTAGGCATAGTTCAGCAGATGAGGTTCTATCCCTGGCATGCTGTGCCGGCCCAACTCCCAGGGCACGCTAAGCCAGCGATTGAGAGTAGGCCCCGGGTAGAGTGTGCCTTTAATCCCAGCACTTTGGGAGGCTGAAAACAGGAGAATCACTACAGGTCTGATCTACATAGTGAGACCCTGGAGACCCTGGAGACCCTGTGCTAAATACAATGATGATAATAATAATAATAATAATAATAATAATAAAAACTACTACATAGACAGATAGACCTGTAATAAGAAGGGAAACTAGTGATAAGAAAGGAAAAGTAGGAAAAGGGAGAAGAGAAATTAAAAGCAATTTCAGATGCATTATGTAAGAGAGGCATACTGGTACAAGTCTGTCATCACAGCACTTGGAAGACTGAGGTGGGAGGACTGCTGTGTGTTCAAGTCCACCCTTGGCTACATAGTGAGTTTAGTGCCAGTCTGAACCACATAGCGAGAACCTGTCTCAAAAAAATGTATAGATAGATAGACAGGTAGATAGGTAGATGGATAGATAGATAAATAGATAGATAGACATAGATACAGATATGTACATTATGTACTAATTCTACATGCTGAATGGAATCATGTACAACACAGATTTACTGATTAACAAACACTAATATTAGATCTCTTAGATTGTATTCAAAGAAAATTTGAAGTTTTGAATGCATAAATTAGTAAACAGTATTTATAAGCATTAATATTAATTTTGTCGATGAATTTCCTTAGGCTGTTTGTTTGTTTGTTTGTTTTGGCACTAGGAATTTTTTTTTCTTTTTTTCTGTATTTTAGGGAATGGTTTACAGGATGTTCAGGGTCTCACTACTAGCTCGGACTCATAGTGATTCTCCTGTTTACAGCCTCCCAAGTTCTGCAATTACATGTGCATGCCACCAGGCCCACTCTCAACTGTTCTCTCAGCATTCCCCGGGGGATTGAGTCCCTGTGCCTGCTTGTAGGCCCTTTAATCCACTTAGCTATTTGGCCAGCCCATGGTACCAGGGATTAAACTCAGGACCTTATGCTTGCCAGGCAGGCATTTAAACTGTTGAGCCATCTCCCCAGCCCAGTTTACAAAGAATTGTGAGACTATCTTCCTAAAAATCAGATATTGAAGCAGAAACATAAAATATGGTGAGATTTTCCATCTTTAACTATGTAGGGAGTCCTTATGTCTCACAGTAGATCAAAACTAAATGAGGAGGGGGACAGGGAGGATGAGGAGAAATTCCTCAATAAATATTGTTTGTAAGCTCTTCAATCATAAAATGTGTTACCCAAAATAAGAATTTCTTGTGTTCAACATATATATTTCAGGTTGTGATAGATATTTCAAATTACTGCAGAAGGTATACTAAATTATGCTTGTGGATAATATTGTATTTCCCCACATAGTTACCAGTAATTTCCACACATTGAAAAATAAGTGTCGAGGCTGGGGAGATGACTTAGTGCAATAAGCGCGAGGCCTGAGTTCAATCCCCAGTTCTGCAAAAAAAAAGAAAAAATAAGTGTCACTATATTGTGTATGAATATATTTTCTTTTAAATTATATATATATATATATTAGGTGCAGATATATGTATCATATATATATATATATGTAGCAAGAGAACTATATACAAAAATGGACCATAAATTATTATATCTGATACTTTGATTATTTACAGAAGTTTCTATATATATATATATATATATATATATATGTGTGTGTGTGTATATATTCATCAAAGAATATAAAATATTATTTAGTTTATCAATTGTTAGTTTTGTGAGAAAAACTAAGAATAAAGCTATCCTTATTCTAGATTTGTTGGTTTTTTGATGGTAACAACATGCTACTTTAATTACAATAGCTTTATAATATATTTTAATATTTTCTTTGTTTACGCTTTATAATTATTTTGTAAACTCCTGATTGCTTTTAATATTTATTTTGCAACTTGAAATGTAGAAGTAGCTCCTCTAATCAAAAAGCAAACAAACAAAAATCTTATTGTTTGAGATTAGATTGAACTTATCAAATTACAAATGTTACATATTTGAGTTTTCATTTGTTGTATGTACTAAGAGATCATATCATGTTAGCAGTAATTTTAATTTTTAATTTGAAAATTCATTTTTGGTTTGTATTCCTTTTCTAGAATTAGATTATACAAGTCTCTATATTGACAATATTTTCAAAACTATCCTTGTACCTAGAAAATAAAAGGAAAAATTTTCATCAGGGTTTACCTGGGCCCCATTAAACAGTCCTAACATTTTTCATTTATTTTAGTGTTTCAGAATATTTTTTGTCTGGCCACCAATCATTTCCTAAGTATTATAATTTTTTATCTAAGAAAACCTATTTATTTATCCCCAAAAATGAATACATGGTTTATGGGTTTTAGTGAAAAAATGTGGTCTTGCCTTTAAATACATGAATAATCGCAGAATGACTAGAAAACATTGATTTCTAGTAAGTAGATACATAATAATTTCTTAGATGAAAAAATATTTCTTAGTTAAATCTGATTATTTTATGATTAAATACCATAATCATAGTCCTCCCATGTGTAAGTAGCTTTATCAAAAGAAAATAAAGAAATTTATAGATTGTAATCATATAGAATACAGTACACATGTTTTTACATAATAAGTTAGAAGTCATATTTCTGCTAGTTAAAAAACATAATATTTAGAAATATCACTCCTGCTTTCTTTTTTTCCTGCCGTCTCCTCTCTAGATATAGATGTACAAAAACTCATTAAATCTTAGCCAAGAAGCAGAAATTTTTGTGCTGCCTAAATCTTTGGTGTTAAAGACAACATTAAAAACTGCTAGACAAGCCAGACTACTTTTCATCATTGTGTAACTATATTTGTTTTGTAGCATTTTTCTCTTCTCACCAGGATATAGTCTTTTTAAAAAAAATAAATATAATATTTCCATACTATTAAAAACAAGAATTCGGTTGTAAGGGATGATAACTAGTATCTTAGTGAAATACAACTGTAGTGGATTTAATGATAACACCCAGAGAGATGCCCATGCCCTATTACTAAGAACACATGAGTAATTTTATTTAGAAAATGAGCCTTTCTAGATATATTACAAGATTTGGAAATAAAAAGTGTTCCTGGATTGGGTAAGTGAACCCTGAATTTGATGACAAACCTCTTTTTAAAATAGGACTTTGACACACAGAGAGAAAATATAGACCCTGAAATAGAAGCCTTGTGAGGATGGAGGCTCAAGTTGCAGTTGTTATGAATTCTGTTCCTCCAAAGTTCAAATGCTAAGTCTTAATTCCTACTGCTTCTGAATCTGCCAGCATTTGCAGGCTGGACTAGGAAAGCTTTAATGGTAAATGAAATCATTACACTGTGTAATAATTCATTATGATTGATATATTTGTAAGAAAAGGATAGAGAAACACACAGAGCAAGAATGTTCTCAAGATGGAGGGAGAAGACAGCCATCCCAGGAGAAAAGGCTCAGAAGCAGCCACCTCGCCAGCATATGCTCTTGGATGCCCAGCCTCCAGGGCCAACAGGAAATGTGATGAGAGTCACTTGCCCTGTGGTCATTTGAATGGGTGGTAATGCTGAAATATCTGATGCCATCCAATGTTAGATGAGGAAAATAGGAATTACTTCCTTAGACTTTCACAGAGCATTTGGTCTTGATAGTGCTTCATTTTCTTGTCTTTATTTTTCTTTTCAGTTTTCCTTTTTTCTTCCCTTCCCTTACTTCCCTTCCCTTCTCTTCCTTTCTCTTTTCTTTCTTTTTCTGTATTCTAGCACAGGGTCTACAGGGTCTCATAACACAGATCTGACTCATAGAGTTCCTCCTGTTTTCAGCCTCCTCCCAAGCACTGTGATTACAGGCCAACCACCATGTCCAGTCTGGTGCTTCATTTTAGAATTCTGGAATTTTAAGTCACCAAGTTTGGTGTAATTTTTTTCCCTACATTCTTGGGTAACTGATATAGTAACTTTGCTTTTAGCACAAAATTGGACTAGCGTTTAAGTGCTTCTGTTTATTACTATTTTGCTCCAAGGCCTTCGGGCAATAATGACCAAGGCCTTTTTGCAGTCTTAGAGAAAGACAGGGAGGAATACTGGAGGTTTTTCTAAGTGCAATGGGCATTTGACTTTTCCCCTTCTAGTTCCACAATGTTTGCAGAAAGAGAAAGTACGTCGTCTTCAGGGATTCCAAAATTGAAATGAAAATGACCTTAAAGGAAGTTCAAAGGATTGAGTTTTTAACCTTCTTTGTAAGTCTTTATGAAGAGGGAGAAAAAAGAATTAAATGGGAACAATGATATGGGTGTGTGTATGAGTGAGTGTGTGTATGTGTTTCTGTATGTGTGTGTGTGCACGCGCACTCCCAAACGTGTGTGTGTGCCAGTGTGTGCGTGTGTGTAGAGGACGCTGATGGAATGACCAAGATTATCTGCTTAGAAAAGGCAGACACCACGCCACCCAGATGGCTCAACAGACTAAAGCATTTGCTTAGGCATAGCACTGCAGCTGCCGTTTGATCCCCAGCATGCCATGCCAGCTCCACTCCTAGGGCGCACTGAGACAGATTGAGACTGGGCATGGTGGCGCAGGCCTGTAATCCCAGCGCTTTGGAGGCTGAAAACAGGAGGATCACTACGAGTCCAATCCACATAGCAAGACCCTGTCGACCCTGTACAAACAAACAAACAAACGAAAAAGGCAAATGCCAAGCACATACACACATTAACGCGTTTGTATTTTTTTTCTGGGCCATTTTCCGTAACATGACAATCCTGGAAGATAGTGAAAACAGTTTTGTGCATTTTTCTTTCCCATATTCTAAACACTACATCATAATTACCACCATCAGTACCTCCTAAAGTTGTGGCCCCACTGTAAATTTCAGAACAGTTTTATTATCTGAATAATCCTGGAAAAAAATAATAGACCAGGGAATCCTAACCCCACACATAGCAGTGAAAGAAATGAATAATATGGTCCTGTTCTCACATATAGTTTCAGAAATACCTTTGGCCTCATTTTTATTTTGTCAACATGTAATTATCCCATGCTTCACAGGGAGTTCTGTGTACACAGCACATCTTAATTCCTTTTGTAGTCTCTGCCTCTCCTCTCCGCCCTCCATCTCTTTGTCTTCTTCCCTTTTACAAAAGATCTATTTCTGTGTTTCTTATTATCTATCTTTTATTTTTCTCTTTAATTCAATTTTCTTAATCATCAATTATTCAAAGGGCTTTTCTTTTTGACCCAGTTTTTAATAGGTAAAATATGTCTTATTTACCTTTTTCCATTTCATTACATAAAACCCCTTCAGAAATACTGCACTTATTTCAGTCTCTTCCTTTTTCCATGCTTAACATATCATTTCTAGGACAGTGCCTCGGACACACTGCTTTAATACATTCACCTTGTTTTAGGCCAGTTTTAAACTAGTCTTATTCCAACTTTGATACAGTTTCAAATCCAATTTCAGTAAAGCTCGCCCCACTGTGCTGATTGGCCTGGCCAGTGTTACTTTCTCCATGAAGTCTTTCCTGCAGACCTCCCTCATCTATTTAGCGTGCCCCGCTGTTTCACTCATTGTATATCTGTGTCTGTACTTTATTTTCCTGCAGAAAATTCAATTTTTGAAAGCAAGAATCCTATCTTCTTAATAAAGGCTCCAAGAATGCTTGTGCACTTGCATGAATGGGTATGTGTGTTGTAGAAGTTCGCTAGGTAGTTTAGAGTAAATGAATTAAGAAATGAACTTAATTTTCATTATAACCTTTGAATTAGTTAAGACAGCAATTCAGATTTGACAAAGTGAGTCAGAAAGATTACAGAGCTAATCCAGGGTAATTTTGCCAGTTTACCAGGTGGACTGAGGACAATGATTTCCTTGTTCCCTTTTTCCCACAGTCTGCGTATCTGGGGATTTAGGAACACAAGATGTATTGCACTGCAAATGGGTAAAGGCTATCTGGGCATTTAAGCTTTTGCACAACATTTTTATGGTAGTCATGATTAATGACTGAGAAACCTCTAAAAGCTACAGTTAAAGGAAAGGCAAGTGTTAAGCAAATATAAGGCATACAATAGATAACAAAATAAACAAGGATTACTTTAAGAAAAATGAAAGAGGGAATATTTCTGGAAGATAATTAGCTATGGGTGTGTGTCATTTTAAGAAGTCTTAACTAGAAATATTTTCTAGACATTCTGATGACAAGAAGGACAAATAATCAAAAAAAGAGTGCCCTATTATGCTGTTGGTAGAGTAAATTGTAAGCTAGCAACTTCATTCTTGAGTGAATGCTTATTACTGCAGGGAACACAGTCAGCCATAATCACACAGGTGTACATACAGGGGACGTGCACAGAGATGTCAAGACCACAAATACATGGAGATAGAGCAGTAGCAGAGTAGTTCAGCAGAATCCAACCCCTTTGCACAAAGATAAGAAAATGAAAATGAGAAAGTGGAGATATGGCTTTCAAAACTTAGCCTTACCAACATGACGTGGCTATTTGGATGTTAAATCAACAAGGTGATTTAAAAGGAAGATTGAGATGAGCATGTTGTAGTGCAAACAAATAAAAGTAACCAGAATGAGGAAAGAATTAGAAAAAGAAAAAAAAAGAAACAATGAACACTGTTTACATAGCAGTAGCCTAAAGCAAGATTGGCCACAGGTTACAGTTAGCTACCTAAAACCGGTTTTCCTTTTCAATGCTACTGCCTTGTAGCTACACATAGCACTGTTTTGTTTTTTCTACAAGTCAGATGTCCATTATGATTCATAGGGCTTCTGAAGTGTTTGGAACATCAACTGTAAAAGTTGGTATGTGTGTACATGTAATGTATACATGTGTCCCTCCCATGTAAGCTCCTCTTGCTTTCTCATTTGCAAACTTCCAGCCCAAGAAGTTTGAAGGAGATGAAGGAGGAACTCCTTAATAAAGATCTAACAACAAAATCACACACAAAACTTCTGATTAGCTATGTCACATCTGGAGCAGGAGCCAGGCAGATACAAATACAGACATGATGCTGTTTTCCACCGAGAACCATAGGTTTGCAATTTCCCCCGAAAGTGAATAAAGAATATAATTTTCTCTACAAACTGTGTTCTCACCATGGTTCATGGTATTGCTGGACCTTGCTTGCTTTATAGTGCTTGGAGAAAATAAGTGAAGACATTTCTTCTATTTATTTTTTAAAAATATTTCTATTGAGAAACAAATAGCAATGAGACAGTTTCACAACTTATTACTACCACATTTTCTACTTCTATTGAAGTGAAGAATTTGATTTAAAGGTCTCATTTATTAAAACAGCATCCTGGAATCCTGGTCTTTGGACTACACACACAGGGGCCATCTTCATAGCTGGATGGTGGTTACTTCATGGTGTAGAGTATTAAATCTCAATAAATGAAGGAGTAAGGGTGGGCTGGAAACAGGAGCTCCAGATGCTACTTCCAAACTGAAGCCACAAGGAACATGAGAGATCCTAAATGTAATTGCACAGATTGTTATTTGGCCAACACACACTGGTGAAATGGCACAGGAATTCCTACATCCCTCTGTTTCCAGAGGCAGAAGAACATTAACATCATTTACATTACAGAAGCCGAATGGCAATGGAATACCCATCTCCTGCACAGCTAACCAAAAAGGGGGATATAAATGAAGGACAATTTTGTAGCGAAAAAAATCTATCTGCATCTATCTATCTATCTATCTATCTATCTATCTATCTATCTATCCAAAATAGGATAGATGTACAGCTACTTTCTCTTAATTCAATGAGAAGAAAGATTTGTTCTAATAGTGTTTGGACAGATGTCATGTCTGTATCTTGTATTATGAATAGCTTCTATGAAGACAACAATATGCAATGTATTAATTATTAAAACTGTCCTACTAACCAGTTTTGAAACTATCTCATTACTATTTCTTTCTCAATAATATTAATTAAAAAATTAAAAAAAACATAAAAAGAGATAGAGGAAAAAAATAATATAGAAGAAGTTGCAGTTTCTACAACGTCAGACAAATCTGATAGAGAAGATTTGATAGATGATTTCAAGAATTTCAATTCTGAGTTGTATCTTGTTATCAGGATGTTGGATAGGCCGGCCTGGCTTCCATCACTTTTTTCTCAATGTCTTTTCCCACAATTTTGAAGTAAGAGTAGTAAATCATTATGTAATTATACTTTTAAAAGACAAACACAGAAAGCTTTTTTCAGTTTTTTTAGAGAAACAAGAATTTCTCAGATCACAAAAATTGCAAGCCATAAAAGCAAAATAACTACATTTACTTCATCAAAATTAAAACTTTTGTGGTTGGTTGTGTTGGTATATGCTGGATCCCATCACTTGGAATGTTGAAGCAGAAAGTCATTATGAATTTGAGGCCAAATTGGGCTAAAAAGTGAGTTCAAGGCCAGGCTGAACTTCATAGCAAAATCCATCTCAAAATGATAAAAAATTAAAACTTTTGCTCCTTCAAAGAGACTTTTAAGAAAATAAAAAGGCAGGCCACAGCACAGGAGAAAATATTTGCTATGCATATATCTGACAAAGAACTTTCATTCAGAATTTAAAAATAACTGTCAAAACTCAATTGTAAGAAAACAAAGAATGTTTTAAAAATAAATAAAGGCCTTTGTTAATAGACACATCAGAAAGCTGTATTTCTGGCCAATATGCACATGAAAAGATGCTTAATATGATCAGTCATGGGGAACACAAAAATTAAAAACACAGCATGATACCTATTTTGTGCCAATTCGTATTTCTAAAATTAAAGTCCTACAGTACTCACTGATGGTGAGGATATACATTAAAGAATTTTCATATATTTCAGATGGGAATGAACTACAAATACATGGAGCAAAACAGAAAACAAAATTACAAACTTTAGAAAACCAACTTGGCAATATTTTTGCTGCTGTGTTTTAAGATTCCCCACATAGTCTTATGTATGTAGAAGACATGGTTCTATGGGACAGTACACTGATGTGTGGAACAGGCCACTTCCGAGTTTACAGCTGACATTTTGTTAGGAGATGGAGCCTGGTTAGAAGGACCTGATCCCTGGGCTCATGACATAGAAGAGCCTATTCTCTCCCTAGATCCTCTCTTCTCTCTCTCGCTCTCTGCTTCCTGCCCACCATGATGTAAGCCGCTTTTCTCTACCTTGGCCCTTCCTCCATGGAATTTCTGCTTTGGAACTGCCCTCCTAAAAATTGAAACCTCTTAAAACTGTGAGCCTGAATAAACCTCTCCTGACTAAGACAGTTGCAAAATTCCATAGTCATCTATACTATATCCAGAAATTTTACTCCTAAGTATTTAGCTAAAATGAAAGTATGCATACAAAAACAAACAGTTTCATGCATAATAGCAAAACCAGAAGAACCCCAAATATCATCTGTGGTGGCATATTCTGTATGTTAGTGTACTCTGCAACAGAAGTGAAGACTGTTAATACACAGATTATGAATGAATGGATAGGTTTGAGTGAAAGAATCCACGTCATGATTTTACTTAATGAATTTTATTTACAGGGCTTTATTTTATCTAAAATGAGAGAAAAAGTAGTGGAAGTACCATCTATATAAACTTCTGGCAAAAATTACTTAAAATTTTCTTTAATGGAATGATTACCATGCTAGTCTTACATAAACTTCAATCAATCCTTGTAAAAAATTGACAGGGTAGTTCTAGTGTTCTAATTCTAGACTTGAGGATACTGGCAAACATAAAAGTCAAACTAATTTATCAAAATTACAAAAACTGTTTAAGCACAGTGCTGACACATTCTTGATCTACTCTACTGGGATCTATCCACTTCTCCAAGTAATGTTTTTCAACTCTCTACATCACTCATTGCCTGCATTGTCAGCCCAAGAAGCTGCAGCCTTCTCACAGTTTGTATAGAGCCCTTTGTACTGGTTGATACATTGAGTCAGTTTGAGAACTCTAATAGTTTGATTCAGCAGAGAGCCAGGATTCCTACTTTGTAAACATCTTCATCCTGTGCAAAAGGAAGGCATGGACCTTGTACGAGTTCTACACTCTCAAGCCCCTCCCCTTTTCCCTTCATTGTTTTCTGCAGCCATGAGCTGCTGCTCCCTGCCAAGTGCCACTCTGCCTAAAAGCCAGCCAAGTATAAACTGAAAACACCACAAACTGAGGTAAATAAACTTTTCCTTCCTTAATTTTGGGGGCTGGATATCTTGCCCCAGCAATGAGTTAAAAGTAACTGAGACACTTTTGCAGTGATTTCACCCTCCTTTACATGCATGCATACTGTTTATCATTGTCACCCTTTATTTTGTTCACTTATATTTCATGATCAGACTGTTCTTCCCCTTGCCAAAACTCGTTTTCAGCTATTTTTTTCCTGAAATTTATTCTGAACATGGAAATTAGGTACATTTTCTTCATATATAATTCTTGAGTTAAGCAAGCTGCCTGCAAATATAAACTGGCTTTCAAATATATGATAAAACATGTTCTCTTTAAACCTCTAATGAGCCCAGATTTTGTTCTAGCCAATATTACCTCATCGGACAGTTACATCACACTGCAAGTCCTGTGTCTGCCAGTGCACCCCACACACGTGTCCAGTTTTCCAGGTCCTATCCTCTTATTTTCTTTAGAGAACTCTGACTTTTTATTCTTTCCTTGAATCTGCTTGTCTGTTAAGGCCCAAATCAAGTCACTTCCTAAGTCAGACTTTTCTGAGCACTAAAAACAAATGCAGGTCACTTCATCTGCTTCAGCTCTGTGTTTTACTAAACTGAAGCCACCTTTCATTCACCCACTTGTTCACATTTAATTGGATATGTACTATTGAATTTATTGAATTTACTGTAAAGGTGTGACGTGGGAAGGAAAGTGAACAAGAAACAATTTTGGTGACATGAATAATATATTCTCGCATCTTTGTGTTATCATTCAAATTATTTATAAACATTTTAATTTCTTGGAACTCATATTATATCTGCTCACTTTGTGTAATTTATGTTCCCAATGTATAATTAAATAAGTAAACATAAAACTAAATTTCACTTGCCCCTTTCTCATGATCAAGAATTCCATTTATCGGTCTAGTATATTACAAAAGCAAAAGAGAAACTTTTGAAAAGTGTATATGAAAATTTAAGTTGAGGTATTCCTTGAATACTGAATACCTGAATTGTTTTTCTACTAATGCATTTATTTTTCTGTAATTAAAGAAAAGTTAAAAATTAAGAAACATATTAGATCAGCTCCTTATTTTGTACTTTTTGAGTATTGAACTTTAAAAATAATGACTTTTTGAGAATAATTTACAAACAAGAGACAAGAAAAAAATGTCATAGGACTGTCCTGCTACAATGCTGTATGTGGTTAGATTTCTAAATTAATGTGTAAAAATATGTAATTGTTTATTCCTATTTTTTAAATATTTTTTTATTTTTTAATGTTTTTCTTCATATTCTGTAAGGACTTATGGTTTAACATATCAATACTTGTTAGAAAATACTTGTTCCATGTTATGTCTAAGATGTTTGGTATTTAGACAGATAGTGAGGGTAAGTTCAACTGCCTATTTTGTAGGGTAATAATAATAAGCTTCTCTTCTGGAAGGTTAACAACTTAAGCATGTAGTCCAAAAAATTACATAAAAAGAAGGGCTGCAAGGGCAGCCAACATTTTAGCCCTAGACTCTCAAAGTCAGTGAGGACTCAGGACATAGGAGAATCTGTACTTTAACATCATGTAATTCAGTTCTGTCCCAAATTTTCTGATCAAGGAGATTATGAGGCCACACTCTCAGGCTTTCACAGAGAGCAAATTGGTCAAGCAATAGCCATGACTCATCCACATGGCAGACACTGACAAAGTATCTACAAAGTAGGGCACAGGGTTTCAGGATAAATCATGAGAAGATTTGACTGACCCTATCAGTTGCAAAAGCTACATTTCTTGTTAATATAGATCTTGCTTTATCTTAGTTTTAACCATCCAGAGAAAAATATAAAAATGAATTATAAAAAGTAAAGCCAAGAAAAGTAAAGCAATATTAATACACTAAGCTGTAAGAGCCTGAATTGCACACCTTCTGACATCGCCAGTCTTACAGATAACCCACTACTATTATGGACTACTTAGCTATTTTGGAATATTTTGCTGAGTTTATACACCCATAATATTTAGATGATAAGACTAAATGACCACTTTGTATTTGTATATTTGTATGTATATTCAAAATAGGATAGATATACAACTACATTCTCTCAATTCAATGAATAGAAAGATTTGTTCTAATAGTGTTTGTAAACAGGATATCCTGTCCGCACCTTTTACAATGAATAACCACTAAGACAACAATATGCAATGTAGTAATTATTGAAGCTGTCCTAATTGGATTTGAAACTGTCTCATTGCTATTTGTTTCTCAATAAAATTATTAAAAAATAAAAAAGAATAATCTAATTTAATTGATGGCGTGGTAGGTTTCACAGTGTCACTATTCTACTGTTCAGCTTTCCTTAATGGGAAATTATAAGTCCATGATAATACTTTATTTTTCCTCCTTCATGAAGTTTTAGCTTACGTATAAATTTCCACAACTTTACATTCAGTGAAATGGCTTTGTGCATGGGACAGGTTTATAAAAGATAAATCATATTGCAGTTTATGAACAAATTAATTTCAGTATAATATTGCATGTTATATAAGTAATATATATTTAATATCTTATACTAAAGTGGTTTATAATGTTGCTTCTTTGTTCTCCTTTTTGACAAACAGTAAAGTAATTCTCAGACTTTCTTCTACAAGGTATACAAAAAATTAGATACAGCCTTTGATAGAGAAAAATCATTATTATCAACAGTAACAAAGTCTGTGGCGGAATAGTGCTACTGAAGAACTGGTGACGCTCTGTTATTAGATGATATCAGTATTCATCTGAAGTATAAAATAAATTATGACTGTCAACATGGTGTGCCTCATTCATTTATAATTTATTATTATCATACAAAGTGACAAGCAAAAACTCACACAGGTTCTTCACTGTGCTAATGTTTTAAAGCCTTCATCTCTTCAAAATGCCCTTCCTCTTCTAGGATACAATATCTGTGGAGAGAACACCTTGACTAGTGCAGCAAATCAGAAAACATAGCAGTTTTGTTTACTGCAGCATGGAGGGTGGAAGGAAGCTGACAAATCCTGGATTCTGGATGTCTGACATGACAATTTAGGAATCAGATAAACATTCCTAGTCTATTCTTCAATTGCCCTCTCAGGATTGCATAGTTTGTATTTGTTTCCTTGGATAAGCGATATCAAAACTATACAGTTGGGCTGGCCAAATAGCTCAGCAGATTAAAGTGCCTGCTTAGGTGACACAGACGCTGGAGTACAATCCCTGGGCCTGTTGTGCTGGACTCGCCACCGGGGTACTCTGAGATGGCAATTGAGACTGGGCATGATGGCAAGTGCCTGTAATCCCAGCACTTTGAAGGCCGGGAGGCAATAAGCAGGAAGATCACTCAGGGTCCAATCTATCTAGGCAGTGAGACCTTTTACATCCTGTACACTTTGTCCTAAATTAAAAAATTTAAAAAAACCCTACAGTAATTTATTTTCCTCTTTTTAGGTACATTCTTTAAGATGGCAATATTTACTCCATGTTAGGTAACTTTAAAGCAGCTATTTTATGCAAAGAAAAAAGATCTCCCATGAAATATTTTTGAAATAACTTTCTTAGCAGAAATGTTCATCACATGCAGAAGCAGGGGCCTGAGTTCAATCCCCAGGCCTGCCACACCTGCCCCACCACTGGAGTGTGCTGAGATAGCAGTTGAGACTGGGCATGGTGGTGCGGGCCTGTAATCCCAGTTTTGGGGAGACTATAAACAGGCGGGAAAAGTTCGATCTCAGGGCCTTGCACTTGCCAGGGAAGCGCTTATTCCACTGAGCCACCTCCCCGGCCCCTTGACCCTGCTTTAAAATACAGAAAAAGGAAGGAAAGGAGAGAGAGCGAGAGAGAGAGAGAGAGAGAGAGAGAGAGAGAGAGAGAGAGAAACAAATGCTCACATTTGACAATGAACATAGATTATTTCAGTAAAATAAGATGATTACAGAGAGTGGGAGCTTTCATGTTAAGAGGTGGAAAGAATCATGAGGTTTACTGAGTTCTAGGTAACAACAAGTGCACTTTTTGGTATTAATGTTAACCTCTTACATTCATTTACTAAAAAATGAAAATATTTAGTTTGCACTCGATCACCGTTAGTAGCGATTGAGGCAGTAGGAGAGTAGAGGGGGAAGGGAGCAAATAATAAAGAGAAACAAAATATGTTTCCAAAGAATAAAATAAAGAAGATATTAAATCTAGGTACATATTTTCTAAGTCATATTTCATCACAATTAAAAATATTTATATATTTTATTAATTTTTGAATTTTTTATTTTTAAATAGAATACAAATTAGAATTAAAACTTATAAAATTACAAGTGATACAGAAGTTCACTCAACACAGTAGTATCAATCTCACAGTATTTGTTGTAATGCATAGTGTTGTCTTCCAACCAGTTGTTCGTATTACCAGACATATGCATGTAAAATTGGAAGAAGAAAGAATAAAATGGAAGAAACGTATAAGAAATTAAGAAGAGAAAAAGTACAAGCAATTGAAAAAAGGAGATAAAATAAATTAATGCACTAACTGCTCCTTTCCATAGAGCAGGAGAAATGCACAGAATAGTTGTCCAAACCATATAGCTTACCTACGTAGATAAATCTCTTTACCCCACTCTCTCTCCTGTCCTTCTCCTCAACTCATTAGCTCTTTCCTTTTGAAAAAATTGATTCCTTTTTCTCAGTATCTATTGTACCTTTCAGATTCCATTTTTCTCTTCCAGGTTCTCACATTAAGGAGACAATACAACGTTTGCACATGCAGGCTGGATTTATTTCACTTAAGGGTATCTTCCCTAGTTGCATCAATTTCCTGACAAAAATTTCAAAATTATCCTGTCTTAGAGCTGAATAATACACCATTGTGTAAAAGCACCACATTTTCTTTATCCATTTTTCAGTTGATGGGCATCTTGGTTGTTTCCGGGACTTAGCTATGATGAATTGCACTGTTATAGACATGGGTGCATGTATATTGATGCGGTATGAGATTTTCAGTTATTCTGGGAAAATACCCAGCAGGGGAATAGCTTGGCTTGAATGGGATCTCCAATTTTTGCTTTTCAAGGAATCTCCACAGTGATTTCTGCAGTGGTTGTACCAGTCTGCACTCTCACCAACAGTGGAGAAGAGTTCCTTTTTCCTCACAGACCCTCCAGTCTTTTTTATAAGCTGATTTCTTGATGTTAGACATTCTTTCTGGGGTGAAATGAAATGTTAATGTTTTTTTCAATTTGCAGTTCTAGAATGACCAATGATGTTGATCATTTTTTCATATATTTAGTTGCTATTTATATATTTTATAATAGTTTTTTTTCCATATTTGTTGTCCAGCTAAATTTTTTCAGGCATTTTCTTGTAAAAATCAGTTAATGATATTTTGAATTGAAAAGTTAAGAGAATGAAGGAGGGAGGCTTTAAGGAATCTTAGATGCAAAATAAACTAAATTCCAAATGATACAGAGCAAGATGAGATGTATATGAAGTCAAACACCTGGGGAGGGGGCACTTTTCATTAAGCAAATAGAAGATGATGTTACAGCACATAATTTGTAGAACATTTTATAAATATTTCACAGAAGTGAAGTAATAGTAATCAATTTATGTTGTTAATATTGTGTTATGTGGTCAGTTGGGTGCTTTGGATTACTACAAATTTTACAGTCATTTTTTATTGTTATATGGACAAAAACAACAATAAACCAATAATATGTTACTTAGTTTTAATATATCTCTAAAAGCTACAGCTTTGATTTTGGTCTCAGGGTTGCTAAATCTTTTACCCAACATTAGCATACAGAATTTCTCATCATTCAGAATGGTGCTTCGAGGAGTTTTTATCACTATCCGGGTGAGACATAATTACATAAATTCCACAAAATACTTAAGTACTTGAACATCCAGCAACAGTAATATCTTGTTGTATAATATTGAATGTATTTATTTTTTGTAAGTGTGCTAATGATTGTTGTGGGAAAGAATTAAATTCATTAGCTATCATATTATGCTAGCTCTGTGTTGTCAGAAATATCTATTTGAGAAATTATGTGGTAAAATAGAATTTCTCATTTACTGCAGCAAAAAAAAGTAAAAAGTAATTGAGAAATGATTTCTATTTTCTTAGAACTTATGCTTGAGTACAACTGTTTTTCATTTACTCATTCAGTGAATTGATCATTCACGTTTTTTGAGTAACGTGTGTTCCATTCCTATCATTTGGGGTTCATAGGTTGAAAGTGGAGTAAGTCCTTCTATCCTGGAATTGCAAACACAAAATTATGTGTACTTGTCTAGATACTATGCCAGAAGATGAATTTTTAAAATCAAGTATAGTATCCAGTGTAAATTCAGAGAAGGGACCCAAACTAATTGTGGGAAGTCAAGAAGATTCTTTGAAATAAAATTTTTCTAAAATGAAAAATGCGAAAGCTGAAAATACTAAAATGAAGAGAGTCAAGGTTTTGTTTATAGAACAAGATATTTTAGACCACTTATCCATGCTCTTCAAAAATAAATATACCGAAGTGAACATACCCTGATTAGAAGACTGCAAGCCATAAAGAAGGAAGAGGACTGGTCAGACCTGTAGAAACCTATAGCTTTTATTTTCTTCTTTTATTAAAACTCTCTGACCAGGGCCTGAAGAGGCCTGAAAGCTAGGGCTGTTTAAAGATTTAAAGAAAAATGTACGAGAACAGACTGTTCTCTCTGACCAAAGAATTCGGAGAGGTGAAGTCCAGCAGAGGGTGAGAGTGTCCCCAGTTCCTGCTGCACATGGAAGCCCCTGTGACCATTCTGATGCCTTGACATTAGCAGGACCCCAGCCGTGTCACCCCTGCTTTACACCAGGCTGATGGGCTACTTGATGTACTGATGTACTGACAGCAATGGCAGCAGCAAAGCCCAGGTTTTCAAACTTCAGTGCCTTGAAGAGGATACCTGCAGAGAAGCTGAGAAGCAGCAGCACAGCCCCAGGTCTCCTGAATGCTGGTACATGGATGTGAGCTTTTAGGTCCTCCCATCTGGCATTGAGGTGCCTTCTTTTTATCATTCTCTTTCTGCTTAGAGATATTGCTCAGCCATTTTTTTTTTTGTGATGTTTCTACTCTGATGACTTTTATTCGCTATCACATTTTCTCTGGATTTGAAGTTTATGGTTCAAATTGAAAGCTGTTCTAATTAACTCTGCCCTTATTGATTTTCAAGAGAGGATGGTGTTAGCTTTGTTCACATTGCTTTTCTCTTATAAATAAGGTGTCCTCTCTGTGTCTCTATCTCTGTCTCTCTCTCTCTCTCTGTTTCTGTCTCTGTCTCTCTCTCTGTCTCTGTCTCTCTCTCTTTTCTCTCTCCCATCATCATCATCTTTTTGTTTGCTTATGATATGTCTCAGCATGGTTTCCTTTGAGTTTAACTTTTTGAAATCATTTAGCTATATGAATCTATAGGAGCAAAAAGAAAACTAGAGAATTCACCACACCAACCCTGGTGCCCTAACAGCACAAGCTAATGTTTCTTGTTTTCCACACAGTATATTTTCTTCAGATTTTATTTTATTAGCACATGTTTTCTGTACATGGATTTTATAATCATCTTGGAAAACTGGTACAAGTACATAATACAGCTTGTTTCTCTTTTTAAATTCCCTTTCTTCCCCTTCATCCTCTAGTTCTCTTTTCCCACTTTTCAGTCTTATTGATATTATTAACTTTAGGTCATGTTTAGGACAGTGTCCATGTTCATTGAGGTTATTAAGATTTTATACCCGGCAAAACTTCACTCTACTTGTTTTTCCATCTCTCCCTTCGCTCTGTTCCTCTGGGCTCCTTCCTATTTTTAAGATATCTATTCCCTTATCTCACTTTATCCTTTCTTTTCATCTTAGATTGTACTTTGCCTTACTCAGATAAAAAATATCACACAATATTTAGGTCTGTGTGTTAGACTCATTTCACTCAAAAATATAATTTCCAGGTATTTTCACTTTTATAAAAATGTCTCAAATTCAACATTCTTTACAGCCAAGTAGTGTTCCATACTTTCTAGCTAATAGTCTATTCCATAGTAGTATTCCATCATGTATCCCAGATACCATAATTTCTCTATCCAAATGTCTATTGAAGGATATAAATTATCTTTTCAGGATTTAGCTACAGTGTATTGTGCTGTTAGAAACATTTACCTGCATGTATTGCTGTAGTATGATGTCTTAAAACCTTTAAAGATAATACTTAGAGGGGAGCTAGATGCTTACTTGAAATTTTTAATTTTAATTTTTGAGAAAGCTCCATACTGGTTTCCACAATGGCTGTACTAGTTTACACTCCCAACAATGGAGAAGGGTTTATTCTCACCATAGCCACAACAGCATTTGTTATTGTTTGGTTTCTTAAAACTTTCTATTCTTTCTAGCGTAAGATTGAAACTTAGAATTGTTTTAATTTGACTCTCTCCAATGGCCAGGGATTTTGAATTGTTTTTAAACATATGGTGGCCGTTTGTACATCATACTTTGTAAAGTCTTTGTTTCACTTGCTAATTTCTTCACTGAATCTTTAAATTTCTCCCATTCTATAGCTTGCCTTTTCAATCTATGAGTTGACACTTTTGCAGTACAGATGCTTTGTAGCTTTCTATAATCCCCTTGGTTGATTCTCACTGTTCTTCCTTATGCAACCTAGTCTCTGTGTATAAAACGCTTTCCTATTTCTAGAAATGTGTTTTCTTCCAGAGTCCATAGTCTTTAATAATTTTCTAAATAGAAACTCAATTGCATAAGAAAGAACATCAAGAAACAACAAATGGGTTTATGGAAGGCTAAAAACCTATATTGGCTTTTTCTGTGAGGGCCAAGGGGAGAGGTCTTGTGGGCCAGTCCTTCCAGGTGGCTTCTGTTGCATTTGTTTGTTTGTTTGCTTGATCTACAAGTCTATTTCAAATTGATGGGGTTTTTTTGTATTTAGTACAGGATCTACAAGGTCTTACTACACAGATCAGATTCATAGTGATCCTCCCATTTTCAGCCTTTCAAGAGTGGGATTAGAGGCATGCACCACCATGCCCAGTGTAAAATTGCTTTTTTTGGTATCAGGGTATATATCCCTCTCCTATTTCCAATTACCCGTTTCTAGTCAATCTGCTTTCGGAACTGACTCTCTGTTCAGCTATATTGAATCTTGAGATTATTTATTTGACTTCATATTAATGTCCAGGGTTTTTGTTGCTATTGTTGTTATACTTCATGAGAGAAGTGGATAAAAGCATGCTCTCACCATGTTCCTTGAAATGTCTGTTCACCAACATATGGATATTAAGTATGCTGTTTAATCAGTGACATGAAAGTATGTAAAAACTTGAAGTTTCTGTAACATAATTTAAGTGACCATCTATTTTTTAAAAATATGCATAGACATTTCATTACCTTGAAACAAATATTCAAATATTCAAATTTTATCCAAAAATAGCATTTTAAAATAAAACTATTTGATGAATAGCATTAAAATTTCGATGTACTAAAATGTCACTAGTAACACCATGGTAATGCTAATCAGACAAAGGGCTGAGAAAGGCAGCCATAGAATCCTCAAATATCATAGTAATTTTATAAGCAACTCACAATTAAGATAGTCACAGCTTTTTCATGATTTTGAGAGTTACAATTAAGGAAGTTTGTGTTGGAAGTGTCAAATGTGATTGGAAGGAACAGTTATACAGACTGCTATGTCCACTTCCTGGGGACATTCTCTCAATATACATATTGCAGCATTATTCACAATTTGGGGGAAAAATGACAAATGAAAGGAAAATCTCCTCCCTAATAAAACTGTTATGATAGCTTTCCAGAACACGACCATAACGTGTCTTGAAATGGAAATGACTTTGAAAAAAACTGTGAACATAAGCATCCGAGGGCCAGTGATGACATGCCCATATTTTCTTAATTCCCCTGGGCTTTTAAGGCAACTCAATGCTGAACATATTTTAATTGGTATAAATGAGTTTCTAGATTGAATTTAAACATATTCTTATATAGAAGCAGGAGCAGAATATTCATTCTAATTTCTAGTCTGCACAGATTGTGTTTCTAAGGTGGGACTAGTTGAAGAACCAAGGGTAAACCAGAGTACATGTTCCTACTTTTTATGGGATATGCATTAATGATTACTAATAAGTATATCCATAAAATTCTTGAGAAATTTAATGGTGCCCAGGGTATGGAAATGAATTGCTTAGAAAAAATTTTAATTCATATTTGAATTTTTAACCTTTAAGATCATCACAGGCATTTTAAATAAAACTGTATGAAGCAGCAGCAGCTTCTCCCTACTATTTTAAATAAATAGCTGTGTAGTCACACAATTCTACTTTAACAAACAAATAAATAATCTGACCAGTATCTAAAAAGTCTATGCATAAGTGCTTTCTGAATATTTCATTTCAACAAAGTATACTTAAGAAAACTGTCAGGGTCAAGAGCTAAATGTTATTGAAGTCTGGGAGGAGGGTGCTGAAGGGATTCAAGACACATATGCACTTTAGATTGGCACTCTTCCTGGAAAGAGACAAATTATTTCTAACTCTTGCCTGGTGGTTATTGTTAGCAATACAAAGCCATTAGATTCAATAGTGACCTTAGCATCAAACCTCACCCCCAAATAGCTTCCAGTTTCACAGCGTGAATCTCCAATTGCGTTGATTCAACTCCCATCTACCATCTAGACAGTCCTCATGATGAGAGCTTTTCCAACCCCTGGGACTTGATTTTTGACAGTCCCACTCTTGGTAATCAAAGTGCTTTGAACTCGTTGCCAGGCCTGAGTTTCCACTGACTATTGTCAGTCAAACTGTTCACTTCCAGCTGTTAAAGTTCAGAATCATTGGACTCAATTAAGAGCTAAAGAAAGAATCTTCTTCCATCATATAAATGGTGATGATGTAATTGGAAAAAATCACTCATTTGATTACATACAGCTCTCCAGTTCCATTTGTAGAACTCTTTTTCTCCAACTACATTGTAAAAGCTATGAGAGGAACAGTCGTGTTACACTTCTATATCATTCACAGAACTTATGCATGTGGTAGGGTATAGTATTAATAGATGATGTTTGGTGGCTTGAGTCAATAAGGCTTTACTTTTCCATTATACTTTGAGATTAGTTATGTAGAAGGGACATTGATGATTATCCACATAGTATTCTCACTCTACTCATATTATGAGAAAAATTATGCTAAGCATGAGGAAAACCAAAGATTATGAAAGAAATCTGTGTCTTCAAACATCTTATAGACTATTAGAAAAATGAGATGCAAAACATGAAGAGATGTATTGTGGTTAGGGGTAGAGACATAGAACTAGAAGACTGTAGTGCAAAAAAAAAAATTGCAACTGCACGTTTTTGGACAAATTTCTGGCAACAGTGCTCTGTGAACCAGGTTTTTAAAATCAAATTTACAGAAGTAAAAAGAAGGATTTAAGAGAAAGCATTTATTAATTTAATGATATATTCACATCAACCATTTATTTAGTGTCTATACTATTACTTAGATGACATCTGTACTTACCTCCACCAAAAGGTTCCTCACATCAGCAGCAGAGTAGAACACAGTTCAGACATCAGAGCACCTCTTTGCTAGAGGCCTGGACTCCTTGTCAGCACTGACTGGAAATGCAAAAAATCTCAGGTACTAATGCTAAAGTCATTTTAATCTGATTTTGGTGAAATGTTTATTAACTGTTATTGTTCAGGACATGGCTTCGGATCTTATGGTATGTGGAAGGCATATTCACCCACCCTGCATGTAGAAAGGAAATCATAGAGTAGTGTGTTTCATCATATACCCACTAAAAGATATATTATGCCAAGAAAATCAACAAAACTTCTACAAGTTAGGTATTGTAATAGAGCTATGCTCAATGCATTCATGTGGAGCACAGATGTGGGAGAAATTAATTTTGCATGTGAGAGTTAGGGGAAGCTGGAAACTAGAAACTGCATTTGAATAAGACCTTTTAAACATAGATAATAGTTTAGTTGTTGATATTTTGGGCCCCATACACAGATTGGGCACCATATGGCAGAAGGTAAGTTAGATAAAGCTTGGAGTGATGAATGAAGGATACCAACACAATTTGGCCAGACTTATTTTGTGGGATAAATATAGTTGGATAGGACACAAGATTTATAGCACATGTAGAAGAAACACAGATTTGGGAGAATAGATGAGATTAGATTTGGAGACCCATGTGTTAGCACCAGGAACAAAAGGGCAGTAATTCCCATTACTGATGTGGATAAAAAAAACCACTTAAGCTTTCAACAGGCAATAGAACCAACATAGCTTGACACTAATATCAGGTTTACTACTCATTAAATTTGTGATCAAATTATCTACCTCCCTAAATTTTAAAATGAACTTCTATTAATGAAAACAAAACAATTACCCTTTTCAGTGGATTACCTGTGATGTATCTCCTTCCTAAGCCATAAAGAAGGTATTTGTATAGAGTAGAACACAAGGTTTTCAGTTACTATTAGTCACTAAAGAAAGCTAAAGCTAGAAGCCTAGGAAATATTAACTTTGATACAATAATCAATAAAAGAGCACAACAGGAAAACATAGTCAGAGTTAGCAAGAACAGCCAGTGAGTGCTTCGATATAGCAATGGAGAGTGTCTCAGAGTTCTCATAGATCCAGAAGAAAAGGCAATCTGAAGAGAATGCTGTGTGTGTTACACATATAACACATTTTTGGTGAGGATAAAGTGTTAATGAATAGACATGGAAGTAAGCAGAAGAATAGAGTGAAACTGTCAAATATTTGTCACAGGAAGAACCTGACTGTAGCTTCATTAGGAAGTTGGATGAGTGGGATGGTTTCATTTGGCTGTGAATGTCTTACACTTTCATTAGTCAAAATAACTGACAGCCATTAACCAGGAGAAATAAATAAGGGAAAGATAAGATTATGGGCTGGGAAATGTCCAAATGATGGTGGAAATGAAAAGGTGAAGCGAGGTTATTCAGTATGTGGCAGTCAGGAAATGATGCCAAAATGGAAAGCGTTATGGGCCAAATACAGACCTGCGAGGACACCCCCAGAAGTGTGCTGTGCCAGTGCCCTCTGAGGCTCCCAATCCAATCAGATGGGTAGAGTTAAGCTTAATACCACATCAATTCAGCTAAAAATGAATGAAAGCAAAAGCACAATGTTCAACAGACAGGAAGAGACATCTTTACTACATAAGCATTAACTCAAGTTCAGTTCAGGGTGCCATATGTAACCAGAGGAAATGAAGAAAAATGTCTTTTATATTTTTGAATTAAGACAAACGAACATGATCAGCAGGTATTATAGTGACTATCAACAGATGTAGCAATAATCCCAGAGAAATGTGGATTTATCTTAGATATCACAATCAAATTAAATCTTGAGGACACTTTGGAAAGCATTAAATATCTTACTAGTTTTTATGCTGTGCCAAAGGCAAGCTACCTTGGATTACAATCTGAGTATCTTAACCTAGTCTCATATGTAGGTAAATTGAATAAATAATCAATGTCAGAAATTTACAGGGAAATATTTAAGAAATTGGCTGAGCAGCATGATTTATAATTCAGTAAATAATAAGTATTATGTTATAGAACAAGTTCCAGTAAATTTCATCTCTTCAGTTATGAGAGAAGTTTTGAAATCTATCTCCCAAAAAATTCTGTTAAAATGATCTAGATAGATCTTTTTCTACTACAAACACAGGAATGGATATACTGAAGTGGTAAAGCATGAAGGAGCTATAAGCATATGGAATCATAATTCAGGAGAAAAAATATATTGATATGATGAAAGCCAGCAATTGGAGAGGGAAATTGCAGAAAAATATAATAGTCCTTAGCTCTATTTGAAAAACAAATTGCTATGTGCCTTATTGCCTTTTTTAAGGGGGTCAGAAATGACCCCTAAAAGACTATTTCATGGCTGGTGAAATTTAAAATCTCTTGAGAGCAGAAAAGTGGCTCATTCTTTCCAGATAACATTCAAAACTCAATTATGGAATGTTAACATAATTCTAAACCAGTATGAACAAAAGGTTAATATAGATAAGTCTTTTCTAATTTCCTTTTGTCTCCTTAGGAATATACTAAGGGTCAGGAAAACGCAGCTCTACTCTGTAGATGATTTCCTCAAGTGTCCCAGCCTGATGTGACTGGAGAGAATTTCAGGCTACCACCCCATCACGGCCTCACTGCAGGCACAAGCAAATGAAAGCCTGCTTCTGTGTGTTTCAAAATCTCCCTGAACAATGACCTTAGGCAACAAAAGCAATAGAAAACTTGTTAGGTGCAAAGTATGTAGGGAAATATCTACTGATAATTGAAAATATAATTGATAAGTTGTCTAACCAATTGCATCTTGTGGAAGAGAGAGGCACTCAGGTGTTCTTAAATCCAAATTTTCTGATTTGGTTGTATTCTGAAAGATCTTCCTATAAGTATTACTATTTCCATCATTGTACTAAAACTTCACTATTTTCTACACTTGATATATTCACTGTTAGCAATGACTCTTTGGTAGTATGAGGTAAGTTTTACAGTTAAACTATTATGCCTTGGAATGCAGCCAGTCTGTGTTTAAATATAGGCTATCTCCTTCACTAATCATGTTTCTTCTATAAGTTGGAGCTATAGTTCATTCAAAAAGCAGCTGAAAAGATAAAAGGCTGCAAACAAAATACTTGGGAAATAGTTACTTGTGATGATAGTTGTTATAATAATCATTATTTTTATAATTACACTTTCAAACAGGTAGATGTTTCCTCCTTTTCTGTCCTCTCTATATCTTCATAGTTCTGTAATCTAGGTTCCCCTTCCCTCAACAATTTTATTCCTACACTCACATTCTTATTCCCATGTTTTATAAGTCTAAATAATTTTGACTCTATGATGATGTGCTACTATCTACAACTATTTTACTAACCACATTGCTTTCCTGTAACTATATAATTAATTGCAGGCATGGATTATGACTTTGTATTATACATCTTTGGCATCTTTGGATTCTATTCACAGCTTGCCAAGTATAAGGCATGTCAGTGCTAGTCACTACAATAAGGTAACTGAATATATTGTTTTTTCATCTATAAAATAATGGCTATTCAGATATGATAAAGAAGAAATGCAACCTTACTGTCATCCTTCATGAAGACAGTTTCTCATTATTGAGAAGTTTGATGTAGATTTTCATGTTAAGAAATGTAGCTCTCTAATTCTAAGTGCCTTGTGAACTTAGAATCTGGCAACATCAACAAAGACAACTAAATCATTATTCCTATAATTTCCATGAAATTGTCTTGAAATGTTGGAAAAATTGAAAGAAAGCTATATCAAGCCTGAAATGTAATGCCATTCATATTCAGAAACTGTTGAGTAACTTCTACCTTCTAATGTACCAAACAGTTTCAATTTTTTAATCTTATTAAAAAGCAGGGTACTATGGAAATAATAAGGCAAAACACACAAAAGCCCATAGATATGCATTAATTTCAAAATGTTAAAGTGAAGATATCTTTATCAGCTAGCAGAAAAACACCTAGGGAGTCATACTACTTTGAAATGGTTCCTGTAAGGGACAAAAACATCTACCTTTGTGGAAGAACTTCTTCCCAGAAGGGAATAACCATTATGCTGATGACAGAAAACCAAGCCCAAAGGGCAAGGCCTCAGTTTTTTATGTTAGGTAAGAAGTTGGAATTGGAGTTGGAACTCACATTTCTCCAGAATCTTCCCCATGGGGCAGCCAGTGCATTTCTGGGTCCTGCAAACAAGGAAAGGAGAAGTGGCTCCAGCAGGAGGAATCCAGAGAATGTGGATACAGCAAAGCTGGCTGGCATGAAACAGGCCCATCAGAGGAGATAATTCATCCTCTCAGGAAAGTTATAGAGAGCAGGTTTTTAGAAAATAGAATCAAACTCATAATGGCTCTTTTGCTATGCTAAGAAGCAATGAATCTGGGTGTGGTGGCACACACCTGTAATCCCAGGCCTTGGGAGGCTGCAAAAGGAGGATTTCTGTGAACTGCAGGCCAGCTTGGAGTACAAAGTAAGTTCATGGCCAGCCTGAACTGCATAGTGAAACCCTGCTTGAAACACACACACACTCAAACACAAAGTGAAAAAGAAGTAGATCATATAGAACAATGTATAGCTCTATCGGATGATAGCTATGAACATCATTAGAAAATAGATGAGAGGGGAAACAACCCACTCAGAGCCCCCTTCCTGTCTCTCTCTTGGACAGGAGCTTTCTTTCTTTCAATAAATATATTCTGCTCATAAAAAAAGAAAGAAAAGAGAAAAAAGATGAGAAATATGAAGAACAGTTGCAGGATCTCATAATTTTATGAAGCCAACAAGGTATTCCTATACAGAGTTGAAATGATGGCAAAGGAATTTCAAAAACAACTTTTTAGTAGAAATGATGCTCGTCTATATCTGCAAATTACAATGTGCCAGCAAATATTGAATGAAAAATGAACAATATCAAGAAACAAAGCAGATTTCTTTTAATTTAAGTGAAAAAGAAATCTCATAAAGCCAAAAATGAGTACCTTAAAACAAATGTTAGTGATCATAACAATTAATATAGGTTCACTTCATATTTTGTACCAAAAATGCCATATATAAACAACATAAGCACACAGATTTTGAAGTAAATTTGATTATAAGCAAAACATTACATACTTGGTCGAAGTTATCCCGAAGAGAGTTATGATTATCTTGTGTTTAATATTACCTGCCATGTTATAGGCATGCACTCTAACAATTATGGCATGATATCTTAGTATTCTTTGAAATAAAAACAGAAAATTCACAAATTAAGAGTTATTATATCAAATCTGGTTTCACTAATAAATTGTAACTGTAAAGTAAATGTGACCTGGGCCGGTGAGATAGCTCAGAAGTCTAAAGTGCCTGCTTAGGAGGCACAAGGGACTTGATCCCTGGCACCACATGTCATGCCAATCCTGCCTTCAGGGCTGGCTGAGCAGCCAAAAAATGTGACCAGACAAATTCTAGAAATTAAATCCAAATACAATAACAATATCTTTATTTTAGGTCTGAGATCTCATCTAGTATCAACAAAAACTGGAAGTAGTATGATAAGAAAAAGAACTAAAATTGTTGAACTAATACTTAAGTGTTAAAGGTAGCTCAGAAGAAATAATTTAATCTGTGATAGACATGAAGGACATGTCAGTTTTTTCACAGTTGACATGTACTAAGGCAAGTCAAATCAAAGTGTTTACTCTGGGAATAATAAAAGTATTTTTCAAAGTATTAATATATTGAAAGTGAGTTTTTCCTAAAAACTGTTCAAGTATGAAACTATGATATCTTCTAGTATGTGTAAAACTCAAACTTCTTGTCCTTTGCAGATATAACAAAAAATATTATGTGGGGAAAGCATAGTACTAATTTTAGATAACATGAAATTACTTCAACCCATTAAAAAAAACAAATTAGAATGGAACATTAAAAATTTAATATCAAATAATTTGCCAATATTTGCTGTCAAAGAACCTTTATAACAAAATCAAGAACCTAGAATACATTTAAATATTATCTCATACATATAAAATAAATTCCCATATAGACTTAAATATAAAAACAGTCCAAAAACATGAGGGGAGAAAATTCTTTTAAAGACATCTATCATCATGAAGTAGAGAAGATGTTATCAGTATGAAAAAGAACAAAATCGGAGGAGCTTTACTTGCTAAATTTGGCAATAGAAAAATTAATAACAGAAATTAAAAGTCAAATTAGAAATATTTTCCACATTTGTCCTTCAGGAAGTAATTAAGTTCTTCATAGAGGAACAGCACTTGCAAACCACAAGTCATAAAGAAAAATATAATAAAATTGACCACTCTTCATTACAGAGGCAGAGGCTTTCCTCATCTTTCGAGATGAAGACGGATCCCAAAAGCACCCAGGTCTTTGCAGTCCTTCGACACACTGGAGAAGCTGTCCTCTGCCCTCTCCCCGTGTAGGAGCCCTGCGTCTGCGGCCACGGAAGTGCTGCACGTTGCATTGTGCACTGGCCTGCACTTGCCTTTTTCCTCTCTGCATCCCAACTCTTCAGTACAATGCCTGATGTTTACAGCAATTAAGCATTTTGGTATTACTTTAAACAGACTGAATAGAAGCTCACAAATCAGTACATACATATGATGCTAAATATACAAAACTTTATATTTCACAAGAAATCAAAATGTACATTAAAAATAGTATTAAAATAAGTTACAGTGTTCACAGTTGCCAAATATATAGTAAATAAAAGTACTTTCTTAACTTTAACATGAGTGAATATTGGTGCCCATTTTCTAGATATTAGTGAAAATATATATCAAAAGCCTATATTCATATTCTTTGACTCAATAATTGTGCATGGAGGAATGTTTCTAAGGGTACTAATTACGAAAATAAGCAAGCTTTTCCAATTATGATATTTCTATTATATACTATTCTTTGTAATAAACTGAAAATAACTTAAATGTTCAACCTGAGGTTATTGGTTAAAAAATGGAATACGTTATCTGAATGTTCAGCTTTCAATATGAGTTTATACAATGCTTAATGACTTGTAATGTTCTCATATTATTATTTAATTGTGGATGATAGTATATAATGGGCCAAACATTATTATCAAACAGAAATGGGTAAGGAGCAACTTTATTGTAGTGATGAAAACGTGTTCAGATTGTCTGATGTGATAGGGCAGGAAGGTGTAGAAGAGCCCCTTAGGCTCTTGGATTAGAAACAGACGACACCGAACTGACAGGTCATCTATTTGTAATTTTTAGTGAGCACATTTTATACCCATTAGGACCATTGTTTGTCACAGGTAAGATGAGCATTCCCCTTGCATTTTTAATTTGAACAGTTGATTGGTTAGCAGGAGAAAAAAATAACCTCATGTTTAAATAATGAGTCCAGTGTAAATCTTTTCCAAATGAGGCACTTCACAGGAACCAAGCTGGAAGGCTATTTCAGTACATGAGCAAGGGAGTGATCCAGAATGCTTGGCTTGGGATACTCAACATCAATACAATCTAAGTATCCAATAAGAGAAAACTTTTGGGAAATGACAGAGAGGAAATCTGTCTGTCTGTCTGTCTGTCTGTCTGTCTATCTATCTATCTATCTACCTGTCTATCTATCTTACTATTTACTTACAATCACTGGGGGTTTTGGGTGTGTGGTTTCTTGGCTCTGGTTATCTATGTTATTTTTGCAGTGCTATTGAATTTTTCTAAAAATGGCCCAGGCTGCATTCTTTAGCAAGGAGTTCAGGAAAAAAAAAAAAGACTGTATTTTTTATGTGTTAAAATGAACAGATTTTCTATTGTATCATTTTTTTCTTCCCTTGGGAAACTTCATACTCCAATACCCAATAAAATTAGCTTTCAAAGTTTGTGATTTTCTTCTTTAAACACATATCAAAGTAAACACTGGTGCAAGGGCCTAAGTTCAATCCCTGGTTCTGAAAAAAAGAAAAGAAAACACTGGAGATTTGTATTATTCTAAACAATTTATGAGAAAGTCTGTCTGAGTACATGTCCCAGTAGGAAGGACAGGGCCATATTTGTAAATGATTTATTATTGTTTTCTTCTCTGAGCAGTAGTTGATGAGAAAAAAAAGTCAAAGGTGATTAAGTTCTTTAAAGCACATCTACAGATATATTTTATACAATTTTGCATGCCCATGTTTTGTATTCTATATGGGTATATGTGAATGTGGATGTACAACATTTGTGTTACAAAACTCTATTCTCACTCATCTCATATTTAACGATGTGGCTATAAAAGGTACTAAATGGAAAACAGGAAAGCATGCCAACAACCAGCTGATGGAAGACATCTGAAAGAAATTAGACACATATTCAGGAGTACTTTTCCACTCCATCCACATGCCCCTGGCTAGCATGTTCTGTTGCACTAAATTCCAGCTTTGGAGATGTTGCCAGACACACAGGGCCAATGCATGGGTCTTGTGTCTCCTACATTGATCAGATACAGCAGAGGAGAGACTCGTGCCAAGCTCCCCTGCTAGGACTGTGTGAGACGCTGATTGTAATGACTTATTTTGTACACACATTTTCTCTTTTTCTTCCTCTGTCCCTTTTTCCCTTTCTCTCTGTCTTTCTCTGTCTCTGTCTCACTCTGTCACTCTCTCTGTCTCTGTGTCTTTTTCTCTTTTTTTCTGTTTCTCTCTCTTTCCTTTCCTCTCACACACATGCACGCGTGCAGACACACACACACACACACACACACAGATCACTCATTCATATGCTTTTTCTGAGAAGACAGGATAGAGGTGTAGGCTACCCATATTAGGAATATCAAGAAATGAATCAATGAATCAATGGGACAAGACTTAAGTACAGAGTTACTAATAAATAGCAACCAACATGTACCTACAGGCATAATATTTTTGCCAAGCTATGCATACTGTTTCAGAGATTCTTCCACAACACCCTCCACCACTGTCACTTTCCTTTTTTTTTTTCCAGAATATCCTGGCACCTATGAAAACAAGGCATTGGGGAAGGACAAGGACATGGCTCAGTAGAATAAGCACTTCCCTGGCAAGTGCAAGGGCCTGAGTTCAATCACAGGTTCCAAAAAAAAAAAAAAAAAAAAAAAAGAAAAGAAAAGAAAAAGAAAAAAAAAGAAAAGAAAAGAAGGTATTGTGTTTAGCTAAGAAACACCTATAACTTCCTTCTTTGAGGACTTGGCAGTCTAGAAGAAGTGTGTATTTGCTACTTGCATCCATTTCCTTAGATCTTGAATTCCTGATTTCATCTTTCTCTGCCTTTCCCTGCTTAGCTTCCAAATTCTACTTCCTGTATCCCCTTGCCTCTGTGTACAGAGTAGCTTTGGCCCAGGTTAATCCTGAAATAGTGAGAGAAAGTTAAACACAAAGAAGCCAAAGCAATGATGTTCCTTCCCTCCTTTTGACTGCTGGTGGCTTCTTGTAGTTTCTGTGTTACCTTTCTGGCCTTGGCTCTCTCAGCACACCTTCTTTCCCTCTTCTACTTGTTTAGGTAACCTTGCTTCCGAGCTCTGGTATTGCTTTTTTTTTTTTTTTTTTTTTTTTTTTTT